>JAQBSW010006450.1:0-48439 GCA_029291075.1 Eudiplozoon nipponicum | reverse complement strand
TTATTTAGAATGATTGATGGCAATAAATAAATCTCATTCGGAAAAATGATCAAAATTTTTAAAAACAAAAATCAAAATTTTGATGAAATATACAATAAGTAATAGTGTGAGAAGATAATTTTAAAAATTAAATAATAGAAGAAAAACAATACAAGATAAAAAATATAATATTCATTCATTAATAGGTCAACTTACTGAAAACTCTCAATTAAGAAATGTATGCAGATAACTGTCAAAATGCGAAAATAAGCGAAATATTAAGGCAATCTTAATAAAAAAATTTTAAGCCCTAACTGGAGCTAGCGCCAGATTATAAATTGTACAATCGTATTTTCTAAGCGATAAATAATGGTGAATTTAATATTGAACCTAACGACATTTCCACCGCCATTTAATTCAAAATAACTTCTTTTGAATAAATTTCTATAGATTTCGCAATTATTTTTTTATCTTGCATACGGTTCTATGTTTTCCTCTACTTATAATGATTGGATTCATGGTTTACAAACATAATTGAGAATACAGCCTTTTCATGGGATTTTATACTCCCATGATGTGGATATTCTTTCACTTATTCTTTATGTTTAGGAAGTCTAATGCTCTGTGTAAGTAATATCTTAAATGAGTTCTTAAAATGTATAATTATGAACACTAGATTTTACATTCCTTCTTATTTTAGTTTCTGGTAGTATCATGACCTTACGATGTTACGTTCATCTACTATATTTAAATTTTCTTAAGATTTCCATCATTTTAGCGTCTAGTACAGAAAGAAAATAATGAATAGCTCCGAATACACCACACAGTCTTCCTAATTCAAACACTCTATTTTTTAGTTTGTTATAATTCATGATGATAAGATATCGATTTTCAGTTTCTTCTATAAGGTCCATTTTTTTAAAAATAATTCAGTAAAATGATTGCAAAACGGTGATCTATAAGAAACCACGAAAGTAATCCAGAACTTCAGGAACCGGTATATGGAGGTACATATATATTAACTCTAAGCTCACAAACCTACTAACATAATCTATTTTAAATGTATCAACAATTTCAACCAATTGATAAAAATTCATCAATGTGTAAAATTAAAAGTTGGAAAGTAGTCTTATTTATTGACACAGAAAAAGAGATATTTTATATTTTTGGATAGTGCTGGATATATACCGCAAATTTAACGTGTTACAAGGTTTATTCAAGTTAACCAATTTATACACACTGTCGTGAATGGTATCTATTTGTTTGAGCGTGTTACAATGTGCCGAATCAATTACCGCAAAAAATCATATTATTGATTAATAATTTTACTTGCCATCGTAATCTAACAGTTTAATTTTCTGTTATATGTGCATTTTAGAAATTGTCTGGACGATATCCTGTCATAGGCGCAACACAAATAAAGTACGAAGACACTTTTTCTCATGGACGGGTCGAGTTATATTGTAAAAAATATCGTAAATATCTAATATCAAGTAATTATGAATCGATTGATACGTTATAAAAATTAAGGAAACATTAAAATTTGATTAAGGAGACCTTCAAGCAACGTTTTAATTTAATATTTGCGAAATATTCATCTGGAACACGATAAGGCAATGGTACATCGGAGATACAATTATTGAAACAGTCTACATTTATAATCACTACACAATTGTTTAAAAGTATGTTTGCATTCATTCACAGAGATTTTAAAGGATCGAATACAAATATTTCAATGAGTATTATCCACTCGTACATAAAATTTAATTTAAGATGTTTGATAATCACATGTATGCTTATTATGTATATTGGCCGGTTTATTTATAAATTACTTTAATACAGATTACAATTAACTAATCTGTTTTGTGAATATAGCAGGATACCGACAAATGTATTCGAAACTTTTCCAACAAACGAATCAAATAAGTAAACTCAAGTTGTAAATATATATTAGGTTTCGCGCACCTAGTAACAAATTAGGTCAATCATGATCAGAAGAATAACTTAAAGACATCATGAACAAAAGTATAATCTCGTGCACATTCGTTTCGTACTTACTGGCGACTCATCAGTAGGAGCCGGTATTACGCCCTTTACTCACTATATATTTTGGTGAGGAACGTGGAAAAATCGGACGGCACAAACTCAAAGACGAATTGTAAACCTGCAGAAGCGAAGCAAGCATCATATAAAGTCACGAAAATGCGATTTCGACGCTAACTTACTCTTTAATATATATATATATATATATATATATATATATATATATATATATATATATATATATATATATATATATACTCTCTCTATCTCTCTAGACAGAGCCTATAAAGGATACCAACACTATGACTATTTTATCAGCACCCGATACCAACATTATAATACCGACAGGTACATGGTACTAACACTATGATTTCCGTGTTGGTACATGGTACCAACACCATGGATGTCAATGTATGTTACAGTTCGCCAAAATTGAGAATTACAACTATTTCTGAACAGCTATTACTCCAGTAAATCCATAAAATCTGGCCTTGATCGATATCATTAATCACATTTCGCGGTAATCATGATGTCATTCAAATAAATATATAATAGAAAGTTACTGTTTGTTACGAAGAGCTAATACTTTTAAAAATATTATGTTCAACAAATTTGAGCATTAATCCTATTTCTGAACACTTGTTACTGCAACAATTCTAGTGGTAATCAGAACAAAAGTCATGTATTTATGCAATACCCAGTTTGTAAAGAAATTTTCATTAGTTTACACGTTGTATTCCATTAATTAACTCCATTGTGGATTTTAATTTGATTAATTTATAAAGATATATTTTGATTTTTAATTTCACATATAAGTCTGTTGATTTCTGAGTAAGTGTAGGTATATGAATTTGTTTGTGTCTGTGTGCTACACCAATGAACAGTAGGCAACATTTACCTTCAAATGTAAATTGCACGCCTTTTCTATATGGAATTATTAACTATTAAGTTCATTTATATTTATGAGAAAATTCTAAAATCCATTTAAACTTGGTCACACAGAAAAAGTGTATATTTCAGTTGTATGTTTATAAATAACAACGACGCATCCAATGAGGCAATTTTGTATTTCATGATGTCTAAACTCATCGATTCATCGGCTATCACGTAGGATTTTTGAATGGCGGTCGTGTTTAAGAAATTGCTGATTTATGTTGCGGTGTGTTCGATTATTGAGGCTGCTGTGGATTGAGAAATTTTTGGTTTGCCGTACATTCTCGCGGAGTTTGTTCCGATTGTTTTTGCTTGAATATTTTGAATGATCTTGTAGTCTGTTATTTGTTTCTAATTTCAATCCATCGTTTCTAATCACCTGATTGGACATAATATAAGTATCGCCTTTAGCAAGTTCTCCAAGTCGTATAATTTGTCCAGATTTTAGCTTTCGTATTTAATGTGAGTAATTTTGTGTTACAAATTGGATGCCTTTGAAGTTGCTTCGTTATTCTTCCAATGGCCAAATTATCTCTGGCCCCAATTTAAGTCCATAAAATTCCCTTTCGTTTATGTCCTTTGTTAAGTAATTTTAGAAGCTAAAGATGTCCGCTTTGATAAAAACAATGTTGCGTCCAATTGGGCTCCACTAAATGACACAGACTTTTGATGATAGGCAAATTAATTTGTTTTGACGTTTTGGAAAATTAGCTTAGGAATATTCCTAAATAAATTTAAAATGACTAGTGGTAAATTTTGATTTACAATGAAACTTGACCTTGTCTAATTTGAGGTATTTTCTTATTTTAATTTGTTATTCTCTTTGAAGTTTACAACTTTTCTTTAAAGAAGTGAATTTACATTCATTCAAAATTGCAAGAAGATTAACGAGTGGTTTAATAATTCTCCAACCGCCTGTTAGTCTTTTGTGGTTGTTGTTAGGGCATTATGTAATGAGCGGCTTATTAATTTCGCACCTAGTAACAAATTTGTTTAAATGAGACCACATGCATGAAGTAAGGCCAGCATGAACTAAGGGTAAAATCCCATGTAAAAAATCGTATCCTTTTTATTGATGACTGATCAGTTGGAGCTGGCACTACATCCTATACCCACAATATATTTTGTCAATTGGATGGTACATTCTCCCATAATATTTTGTATTCAAGCAGTAGTGGAGTTAACTTCATACAAAGACTTCTACAATGCGACTTCAAAACCAATTTTATATAGTTACAATTCACTAAGCCTGTAAGGGGTACCAACAAAATTGTTGTAAAAATTGATAGTGATTAGGGTCAGTTTGTATGGACTTGCTCGAGTAATAGTTGGTGAAATTTAGCATTATCCGAAATCCATTGTATTGCTACCACGTACCCATTCGTCAACCATAATGTTTGTACCATTTACAGGTTTGGTTTATATATTATATATGGTGAGTTAGCTTCGAACTCGCATTCTCAAAGGCATTTAATGAATTTAATCCCATTACTGATTGTATGTACATTCGTAAAGAAGATTGTATCGTCCAATTGTTCCATATTCCCCAACAAAATATATAATGGATGTAGGGTGTAGTATCAGCTCTTTCAGCTGACTCGTCTCAATTAATTTATTGCTAAGTACACAAAACCTAATTAGCAATCGTAAATATATTATTTACCTGCAACAAATAGAGATCTATGCGATAATTGATCCGTTTTTATTGCTTCTTCTGCACAACTTAAGCCTATTTTTGGCACCATATGTGATGGAAAACACGATTTGAAGAACATTGTTTTCGCCAGAAATTTGGCACTAGCACAAATGCGTGTCTGGTTGTGCATTTATGCTTATTTACGTATAACAATTCGTAACTGAATAAACGATAACAAACTTTAAAAAGGAATGGGATAATTGAATACAATTATATCACTATGAACAAGATAGTAGTAATTGCCTGATAATTGTACCGTTTATGCTTTATTGTGTTACCGTTAGGCTGATGACGATTTTGAAAACGCAAAACGAATACGGCGTTTAAGGATCTATAATTCCAAATGTCAGTCTGAAAACCATAAAAGACAAATATGGTCGCTCAACAAAAGATGAGAATACTGCGCAAGAAAGCATTTAAATTCAATTAATGGTATGGAAATCAGCGAATTAAATCAAAATCATTGGACGCGGTAACTGATTGTGTTTCATCACTGCCTGATCAATAATACTAAGAAAGAATCGTTATAATTATATGGACATTTTGCATTCAGTAGATGAGCTTATAAATATGACATTTAAGCAATTGTTTTTTTTGAAAATGTGAAATCAAAGAAAAATAATTGGACAAATAACATTTCGGAATTGAGTGAATTATTATGAAAGCAAAATTAAACTGCAAGCTCGATAAGACAAACTATGTTAGGGGGGCGTGACATTTGTTTTGAAGTGCCGAAGTGAATGAATGCTGGCTCCAAAATTGTAGTGTCGGTTTACTCCTCCGCTTACAAATATGAAAGCTGGGAATAGACAACATTTAATCAGAATCAAAAACAAGTACGCCTTTCGATTTTTGAAAAGTAATATACGTCAAATATTAACTTAATTCGGATTGAACATTATGAAAAGCTTAACAATAGAACGCTAGCACACATGATGTAAAAGATCTGCACGAAAACGAAATCGGCTAATTAAACCTGTACAGTTTTCCGCGGATTAATTATCTTTTATTGGAAAGTAATGAAACTTCAACTTTTTGTATACAGACGATTTAACTCACTAACAATTTCACCATGACGAAAGCAGTTATTGCATTTTTAAAACGCTGTTTAACGTCAATACTAATTTATGTATAAATAAAAATTACATCCTCCAATTCACATTATAGCGTAAATTTAAAATAAATGACAATACGTGTTCATAGAAAAGCATTCTGAGAGCACTTGGTAATAATCAACGTGCCGGAAATCAGAAAACCTGAATAGATCCACCATTTTAGCGCCAGGTATATGTGTGTGATGTATGTTTAAGGTTATACAGGCCGACTGTTTATGAAGTATATGACCAGTCAAGCATTAAACAACATGAAAACTGGCCTAACAATAGTCTAGGATTCTCCTGTGAACGCAGTCTTGCCGAAGAAATATCCAGCTCTTTAAACAGTAGGTTCCTCCTAATGTTACATTTGCAATGGCACATTTATATCCTAAACAAGTTTCAGTTGTATTAAACAGGTTTATTTTAGTATGTATTAGGTTTTGCGAACCTAGTAACAAATTAGTTCAGTTGTGACCAGAAGGATAAATCAAAGGCAGCATGAACGGAAACTATAATCTCATGCACATTGGTTTCGTGCTTACTGGCGACTCATCAGTAGGAGCCGGTATTACGCCCTTTAACCACTATATATTTGGTGGAAGAATGTGGAATAATAGGACGGTACAATCTTGCATATATATTAGTTCTTCGCAACAAACAGTATTTAACTGTAATATATTGAATTGAATGATGTCAGGCTTACCGCGAAATGTGATAACTGATATCGATGAAGGCCAGAGTGTATGGTTTAACTGGACTAACAGGTGTTCGGAAATTGTTGTAATTCTCAATTTGGGTGAACTTTAGCATAAATTTATATCCATCAGGTTGGTATCATGTACCGACTCGGAAACCATAGTGTTAGTACCCGGTACTCATCGATTTCAAAAAAGGTATCAGTTACTAACACAATAGCCATAGTGTTAGTATCCTTTACAGACTCGGTATATATATTATAAAGTGTGAGTTAGCATTGAAGTCGCATTGTCGTTGACTTTAGATGATGTTAGCTTCACTATTACAGGTTTACACATTCGTCTAGGAGATTGTACCGTCCTATTATTCCACATTCTTCCACCAAATATATAGTGGTTAAAGGGCGTAATACCGGCTGCTACTGATGAGTCGCCAGTAAGCACGAAACGAATGTGCATGAGATTATACTTTCCGTTCATGCTGCCTTTGGTTTATCCTTCTGGTCACAACTGAACTAATTTGTTACCAGGTTCGCAAAACGTAATACATACTTGCATATATATTAGTTCTTCGCAACAAACAGTATTTAACTGTAATATATAGGTTTATTTAAGTTAAGCCAGCCTATCAGATTCTAACTAATTCTACGCCCATTAAATATAATTGTCGTTTTAATCTTTATTCATTTCCATTTGAAACTCTTTGGAAATCTTTTGCAAAATAGCTTTTATAGAAATAACGTTCAGGCTTCGCTATCACAATTTAATCTTGTTTTGGGTTTGAATATTGTACGATTGGTAACGTATTGTTAATTCAACTCAAATATTGCCCCTACTTTACATATGCATTAAAATAAGTTTAGCTGTTTTGGTTCGTTTGGTCATGGAAGCACAACATTTTCAGATTAATTTTTCTAATGTTCATTATAAAACTTAACCTATGAAATTAAATTTGGCACATTAATATGTATGTATATATATATATATATATATATATATATATATATATATATATATATATATATATATATATATATATATATATATATATATATATTAATAGTTTGTATTAGTTTCTGGAAAAAATATCTTTAGCTAGGTTTTATTTTACTTCAGCTTTAGTTTCTTGATTCCATACACAAAATTGTTTCACATGTTCACATATCGTATGTAATTTTCTTGTGTTGGCTATAATAAGGAAAATGTTTAACGGAACGTAAGTAACTATAATATAAAAAATAATATAATAAATGCTTAACATACAAATCAAAGCCAAATAATCTTGCAATAACCATCAATTTATATTTTTTTCATAATTCCTAACAATAAAGATTACCTATTATCTAATATCAGCCATCATCTAAATTTGCAATCCTTTTACGAAAATGACTGTGTAGCAGTAAATAAGTTTACTTTTATATTTGATTTTTTCAAAATACATCAATTATACTAAACGCCGCAGATAAAATGCTACAAAAATTTGCCTGAGCAAAAATTAATTCTCGGTTTCCGTCTGATATGCTGATATTTAGCGATAAAAAATTGTAGATTTGGCATGCAAAAGTTTAGAAAGTTAGTAACTCATGTTTCTCCTTAATTTTAACATTATTAAAAAAACTAAGCGTCAAATTTATTTGGAATAAATTAACGCAGAAATAAGTTACAAAATACGTAAGAAATAAATATGCTGTTTTTATAGGTCAAACCAAAAAATTGCACATTATCTCTCAAAACAAGTATTTCTACGTTATAATATAACAAATCATATAAGTGACTTAAAAAGTACAAATATACTAATAGCTTATAAAATTTAGTCACCTTAAACGTACTTAAAGTATGTCTTAAGCGATAACATTTAAGTATAGAAACACACGTAAATGTTTCAGTAAATCTTGCTTGGTAAGAATGATTTTAAGAGCTTCAGGTTACTAATACGGAAGTTCCAACATATAAGATTAAGTAGCATGACTGCTTAGTGAAATTGATATTTTATTAGTCTCTGAAAGACTATTTGACATGCATAATTACAAACCAGAATTGAAAAAAGACTATTTTAACTTAATAAGTACAGAAAATTCTTCACAAAATAATCAACTTGTCATAAGAATAGTATTTGAATTACTCGAAAGCTTTCCACATATTTACTACTTTGGTAGACAGCTTACCGACATTTCCAAAATTTATTAATACACCAATAGGGCAATACCGCTTATCATAAAAACAATTAATTACTCGTTACGAGAAAAGAAAGAAATATCAAATATTTTTTGTTGTAAAATTCCCAACTTCTTTATATTTTGATTTATGAATTAATACTCTGGTTTGGAGTTGCAAACTTCTCTTTTTCTTGCTATGTCTGATTTTTTTAACAGAGAAATGCGTGTTTTCATGCATACAATCCAAATATATCTAGAAATTCAAGCACAGCATAATTTGAAATTAAGACATCCAGCATTTCCGAATCGATTTGGCACAGAGCTAAAAATCCGTCATCTGACAGATAGATTAAATGATTTTCAGCTCTTTTAAAACCTGCTAGATGCATGAGAGATTTAAATAATAGATGACGTCGGATAACGAATTTGGAGGCTAAAACACATCCAAGTTTTCAGCTGCACAGTAACTGAAATTCATGTCATAAATATTTGACATCTGCTTAGATTTATTAATCCCTCGCCAATTTTAAATAGCTAACGAGCTGTTTGTTTTGGACCTAGTGCATACAAATTGTGGTTTAATTAGGGTCTACATAAAAGCCACAATCTATTTTACATCATTTTTATCAACATCTCGAATTAATTGTGTGCTTATTTATATATCCGCTGAGAAAAAGCTAGAAATATATTCTATTCCTAACTACATAGGAATTGCGCAGTCGACGTTTTCAGCTGTGTACAATGAGTGCAAGCCTACTAGTGATAAAAGCTGCGTCTCTGAATCTCCATAACCTAAATACACACCGGCGTTTGAGGGGAAAACGCACCGTTTACATATGTCAGTGTAACAAATTATTAAATATGGTCCACGAGTTTAAGCATTTGTAGCTAGTGACAAAAGAATGCGTATAATAGGCCGGGAATATTTCGAAGAAATTAGCATTTTGTTTAAATCGAACGATTAGCGAAAATATTACTCGAGTAATAGAATTTACTTTATGTTATAATGTATTCATGCGCCAATTAGGAAACATAGCAGAACTACAAAATATATTGTTATACTCGACACAATGTATATTTTCTAAAATAATTGCATTAACTGAAGAATAATAAAGTAAGTTCTCTTGTATAAATAAACAAGAACAATTTAAATTTATTTTCATTTTGAACCATTCTTCAGCAACAGAGCAAAGCGCGCTTTTTAGAGTTAAATTTTCAATGATGATTTGACCGGAATTTCTTTGAAAATAAAAAATATAGTATAATTTTGATTATTTTGATCGCAGAAAGTGAATATATTTTTAAAGATAGACAAATTTTATTTATCTATTTAAAAATTTATTTTAAAGAAGCTGTTTTGTCTAAAGACTGCATTTGCAGTCTTAAAACTTATCGAGTAGAAAAACGCGGCGCCTAGACATTTAAAGAGAAGTGCGTTGCATAAATTTTGACTTTCAATTAAAATATATCCACTGGTCATATAAGGTGAAATTATAATTAAATGAGCTGGCATTTTTGTATACGTAGTTTTAGTTGTAACTAATTTGCAATCTGGTTAAATTACGAGAAAATATGTTAGAAATTATTTTTAAACAAAATTGATCCCCATTATATGTCATTCGATTTTAATGAAAAGTTTCGTTTGACTTGTTTATTTCTCTGCAACTACTGTCAAACTAAATAATTATATAATTAAACGAACACTAGTTGCGCGTGCGGTGATAAGAATTATTATAATCATAGCTGCGATCTTGATTACATATGTCAGTATAAACTAAGAATTACATAGTGTAGAAAAGGCAATTCATCCAGTAGACCGGTTTCGTCCTTATTCGGAACTCATCATGTACTGGCCAGAATTTGCCGCGGACAGGACTAGAACCTGGGCACGTCTGCCTCGGAATCTGGTGCTCTAACCAATGCGCCATCCTGCCGCACGCTACATTAAACACAATTTTCAGTCATATACTAACTAATTTAACAATAATTGTTTGCGCGGGTGGTGGTAACAATTCTTTAAATCAAGTTTGCGAGATTGAAGTAAACACCAATCCCATTGTATTTAACCAGTCGTCGAACAACATAACAAAACTACCGCCAGCCGAATATACTAACTAATGTAACTTGGTTAGTCTATTTTTCTTTTAGGTGCAGCTCATATGACGTTATAATAGAACGTTTCCGCGTCTAAATAGCTGCTTTCATTTAAAGTTATTAGCTTCCAATTCCAGATTATGTCTACCTTTTTAAATTTGGCTCATATTTGGAACATGATAAGTGCATAAATTAGAAGATGAACAAAGAAGGCTAAATATAAATTATGGACATTTATTTCCAAATGTATATGAATCAAGATGAATATTTTTGTTCACAATAAATACTGAAAAGTTTTTCTTGTTAGCACTTTTTTCACATCGCCGGCTGCATTCTACTGAACCGCAAACATCATAGCGCACAAATGACTAAAATGACTGATATACTGGCATAAAATCAAATTGAAAATCCATATCATTTCACCGAATGCAAATCTGTTTTCAAGATAAGTAGCTGAGTGTATATGGTTTTCGGTCCTAGTATACGTATATATATATAAGTCGCCCGCATACGTGTAAAAAATTCTTGAGCTGCAGTTTTTAACCTACGCTACAGATTTCTCTACCAAAATTAGCTTGACTTTAGCAGTTCATGCGAGGGAAATGTGAAAAATTACATTTAAATAAGTCCAATTTAATTTTTTTGCATCATTTAGTTAAATTTAAAAATTATTAAATTTCCAAAACTGTTGTAATAGGATGTAAACTGGCAAAAAGCAATAAACTAAATAAACTTTAAAAATTAATACGTAAAATATGTAAATTATTCTTCTCAATAAAAAAGCACAAATTGACTTATATTTAATTTTAATGAATTATCTGAAATATTAGGAATCAAAGTAAAACCGCAATTGCGGATGGAATAAAGGATAAGTTACTTAAAAAGAGAGAAAGATTGGAATATTTTTTTTAATAGTATCAAATAAAATTTAACAAACTTTTAAATCCCGAATATTAGCAATAATATCAAAAAATGAGTGGCGGAACTGAAGAATTGAATTACTTACTGAGAATCACTAACAAATTAATATGGTAATTCAAAGAGAAATTGTACGAAAAGGAAAAGGGCTTTAAATAGAAGCTGAAGAAGCATGATATATTTAATGTTAAACTATTACGAACGAATGGTAAATATATATTGTTTACGTATTTTAATAAAAAGCAACTAAATATAGATATCACGAATTGACCTGTTATTCCATTATTTGAAGCAAATAATAATTTTTTTTCTCTTATTAATACTTACTACTACTTTATTATGTAATTAAATTGAGGATGATTCAAACACCACGGCATTCGTTATAAATCCTATAGTATAAAATTTAATCCATTTCATGCATATCATTTTTAAACTTTTGTATATACTACGATTATTTGTATTTATTTATCCATGTTAAAAATGCGACTGCTTTCTACTTAATTACCAGCCATTTTTTTCCATGTTTCTACATAGTTCTCCCACCCACACTCAACTGTATTTGCAAAAGACATAACCATATCTCCCTTTATGTTTAAAATACTTTTGTAATCTTATTCCGATATTCGAAATTCGTGGCTTTACCATTTGAGCTCTTCATTTCCATAAATGTTCTGTAATCATCAACAGACTTTTATTATTAAAAGTTTAAGCAGATTCCAGGAGTTTAATTTTATTCTTATTTCAATTTGTGTCTTTGAATTCACTGAACAAAATTCTGTGTCACCAAAAAAGTTAAACTAGCGTTAGAATCGTTAGAGGCATGACTAATTTCGAACATTGTGACAGTTTTTATGACTCATTGGTATATTACCAATATTCCGAACGCATATTTTTCCAAAGTTAGGAATTACTCGTTTACAAGAAAATGCTTTCCATACTGTTTTCTGATAGTTATGTGTATAACTTAGACTACACATAGTATCTCATGAATACCTTATATGCATAGACACTAAAACGTGTATGAATTGAATAGGCATCCATTTATCTTAATAGAAGTTAAAAATAGAGCAGTTCGATCAACCTTAGTAGACATGATTCAAAATAAATTTTAATTGATAAAATTATTTCCATTTTGACTCTCAGTCCATTATGTTAGTAGTTTTCATTACTTATCTGCTCTAAAGAGCGCGTTTCGAAAGACGTGTGTCATCAATATTTTTAAAAAAATGATGTTTACAAAAATTTGCACTAAAAATGACAAAATTATAGAAAGAACAACACGATTTACAAAATAATTTTAAAAATATCATTTACAAATAGATTTGAAATAGTTCAATGTTCTTTAATCTATTCATTTGGTTAATATAGCAGGCCATATACTAATTTTATTAATTTCGAGATGCTTTATAAGTCATCTACAAAAAACTTTATTTAATGGCCTAGAATCAAAATGAACCTACGAAGAAACTTCATATTAAAAAAAATATTAAAACACATTACAGTTGTTGTTTGATAAAATTAATACTTTTGTGTGGATTAAAATAACTTAATTTGTCTTTCATTTTGACTATTACAGTATATAGTCACATATTAATAAAGCACCTTTTCATCTCCTTGACTGTTTTATTTTGATTTTTTGTTTCCAGTATTTTATAAAAGATTTCTTTTGTTCGTCTTAATTTCGTTTTCAGAGATTACTTATGCTGCTTTTTATTTATTCCCCAACTTTCTATTAGAACATGAATATTTTTGATACATAAGACCATAAACAGCTAATATACCGTTTCTGAAAAAAAATATATGCGCATCTGGTTATATATATGTGTGTGTATCAGAGAGAAAAAGAGAGATTGTGAATGACACATTTGCTTCTGAATTCTCCGGCATTTTATACACATAAATTTTGTATTAGGCGTTTATGAGGTAAAGTACCGTATATTGTACTTTTTTAACAAATTGCCTTACTAGATGACGCAATATGTATGTTCTAATTTAATTTTCCACTCTATGTGTGTATATATATATATATATATATATATATATATATATATATATATATATATATATATATATATATATATATAATTGTCATAGTCCTAAATTAATTTTCATAATTTGGTATATCAAAAATAATTTTGTGGTCTATTTATTACTGATTACGAAATTAAATATTAAAAAGAGATTTTTCAAATTCAGTTTTACGCAAAATCAAACGACATAGTTTAAGGTTTTTATTTCATTTAAAGGCAATTTTATTCAAAATTGAATCTCATGGCGATTTTTAGAGATTGTACGGCGGATGTATATTCTCTTATATAGACAAACGATGATTAAAAAAATTAGCACGATAAATATTTATACGAAAATGCATATATATTGCTTTAAAAAACCAGTCCTTAATCTGTTTTTTATCAGAAAAATTTTCTTATATATAAATGTTTATTTAAGTTACATTAAGGTGATTGGTGGGTACAAAAATTAAATATTTAGAAGAATTTTGAGTACTGCAATGCCCATTCAAATTTTGCTAATCAGTCAAATATTATTGAAAAGGCAATTATTTATAAATATGTTGAAGTGAATCAAATATTTATTGTAAATTCGATTAAACGACCTATTATGCATTTCAATTCACTCGGTAAAAATCAAAGCAATAGTAATCTTTAGTTATATAGAACAACTATGGAAAATCAACTTTATTAGAAAGCATTATATAGATTCACGTGATTCATTTAATGATAATAGTTTTGCATTAAATATTCTCTACTGACATATGAATAAGAAAAACATCTACTTAACAAGAAAGTAAAATACCCCAAATGTGAAATTATATGTTAAGTTATATTTATTCCATTTGTTGTAGCGTTCTAATTCATTCGAGAAGCCTTCATTTGCAGTAGTTTATCTGCAAATATTCTGTTTTAGAATATTATACATTAGTATTCTCTAGCAGTCGCGCTTTCACATAAAAAGCAAAATAATTTGATTTATTGAGCATATTACCATTTTTATAGAAATTTAAGAATAATTCATTAAAATACCTAAATTTAAATATAGATCAATTTCAGAAAAATGCATTCAAAATATATAAAGTTTTATCACACCATTTTAGCGAAATCTCTTTTCTCAAAGATTTTTTTTAGATAAAATGTATTTTAGGGTAAAATGTTCTATATCTGGATCAATTGTGATCGGCCAAAAATGTTCTAGTGCATGTATTTTACGATTTCTGTGAAACACCGCAGTTTCCTCATAGTACAGGCGTGCTGGTCCATTAATCAACAATCTCTGCGAACAAAGTAAGCGCTCTTTATTTGATGCAACGGATTATGTAGGTCACTTTATTATCGAAATAAATAGAAGAGTATGCTGCGAGTAATTAGCTTATATCTTTGTTAGCTATAATTAGATAGTTGGATTTTTTCTACATACACAGAAATGATTGTCGCTATTAGTTAACATTTCTGGAACTACAAAATATACTTATCATATATGCAATTACTTAAATTCCTCCAGATTTTAAACTATTGCATTCGGACGTGTTAATTGAGCTTAGAATAATTAAGTGCACAATGAAAAAAATAATAACATAAATAAAAATGAAGATAATTTCAATAAAAATCAGTAATTATACTTCAACCCCGTATGAGAAGGCGATTAAAATCATGCCTCGGTTTCAACTGGTGCATGAAACTTCCTAAAAACAATTCTTATTTTACAAAATTACGCTTTCGTATAAACGATAATTCGGACATGACTCTACTCCAGCTGCTAAGAACATTTATAACAACATTGTATATTCCTTTTTCTTTTAATAATTCTGCAGTAAAAACCACATTAGTTATTCTTGGTTAGGGGGCTTCGAGCATTTAGAACTGAATTTTCAGCGTCGTAGCCCACGCGTAGCTTATTGGAACAATTTGAATTCTTTAGGTTAATGAATGATGAATGAGTGAATCCTTAGCCAGTCACAACGCGATTTTTCTCGCCGGACATAGTTATTCTTTAGATGCCAAAACTGAGAATTGCCTCCATAAATCTACAAAGCATACCACAATAAAACATAACCGTCGCCATGGTCATTTATAACATTACTAAAAACATCAGAAATGCGGAGTTTGGGGCAAATTGTCGATGGCGTCAGAAGAGCGACTTTTACACATGAAATGCCTGGGCCATTAGTTATGTAATATTGTGAGATGCTGTCTAACTTACCTGAAAATCCAACTGTAGTTTACTAATTCTTTCCTATTATATAGAAAAATTTATGCATCCTTTTGCGAAAAATAATAAGACTCCTGCAACTTTTGTAATTTTTCTAATTAAATTTAACATATTTCTGCAGAATAGTTTTATTTATTATTTTGGAAAATTAGTTAAAATGAATTGTTTGCACTCAGCGAATATACAAATCATATTTAAATAAAGAACAAAATGACTGCTTAAATTAAATAATATGTAGAACGGTTTTTTTCTTTTTAAAATGCCAATTGCTTATACGATTTAAAATTAGCATAGACACGTTAAATTAATTTTGTTATTGTTTCTCTGGTTTGCGAGCAATTTCATGCGCAATCTTTAAATTAACGGTCTGTCGTGGGACATTTTCAATTTTAGCTTAAACTATTTGCACGCGCGACGTTTGACGCGCTGAATTCTAGACATAAAGACATAAAATTCATTATCTGTAATAACAAAGTGCACAGCCGTTTTACTGTTTGGATTTGATCGGTCATAAAAGAATCTACACGTTTACGGATAATGGATTTTGTTCAATTCATACAACCGCTGTCAATTTATTATATCAATATAATTAAAATTAGATGTCCTGGGAATAGAATTTTTTACAAATTCAACTTAAATCTGATGGACTTTCTGAATAATTATTGAAATATCCGGCTTATTGAAGTTTTCAATCTTTTCTTGCTAATCCTGAATTTTTCTCATATCCTGCATTGAATATGCGTAACCTGTTTGTAACTGAGTGACCCTAAACGTATTGTGATACAAATAGTAGTTTTAGTTACATTCTGCCCTATTCTTCTTCTAAACTTGCGCTAGTTAATTGCATTGAATTATAAAATAAATTGAAATTCAGTATAACGATTAAACTTACTCTGCCATCACATTAGAAATTTTTGCTTGTTTATTCATTAAATATTAAGAGAGAATAGTTTTTTCATTATAGGAACAAATCATTAAGTTGAATATACAAGTTCTCATTGTTAACTTTTTTTAATCATTAAAGAACAAAGTTGGTGTCGTTGACTTATATTTCCACGCTAGAATGTGAGTCGTCCATTTTCTGACGTATACCATAGAAAGCCATTTCGGTATAGTGTTGTATCCATGCATTTATTTACACATTATCTACCTTTTTATATAACTAAAAGCCTCTAAATAATTATTTTCCTATATAAACAAGCACTATTTTTATACCTTTTTCGTCAATGTAACAGACAAAGGGAGACTAGAAATGCAGCTCTTCAATTGCACATTTTCCAACCCTCTGTCTGTGTCATTCTTTTGTGTTGCTTTTATTCGCACAAGCCTAAAACGTGGCACTATTACATATTTTTTTTAACGATTTCATGCACCTAATACGGTGGTTTTCTAAGTGGATTTGTTCTTTCAAATTAGTTCTAGATGTATTTTCATTAAAAGTGAAATATCCATTTATTTTTACTAGTACTTGTGCTTGAATATTTTTATCTGACACTGCCTGAAAGTGTCTCGCATTCACAAGCTTCCGAGTTGTTAACCGGTCGAATTCGAAATAATCCAATATGTATATTCATTTAAGGCTAATTTACACAAAGCAAGGAAATAAAATTGTAATAATATTAATTAAGTAGACAATTTGTCCGACGGATATAAACTGAATTCAAATTTAGCTGCCAACAGTAGATTAACTATACCAAGGCCGAGTCGAGAAAGCAAAATATTAAATTTTAATTCAACGTTGACAAATCTTTCAAATTAAAGCATAAGCGAAGTTACAGATCATACAATTTATGGCCTAATAAAGTAGTTTGGAATTTGAATGGTATTAGATTAACTGAAGTTAAAATTCATTCAAATAACAAGCAATCAATGTCGGATAGATACAGTTACAATTCGTAAAACTTATAGTTCATATTAGTAAAGTTTCATAAAATGTTTTTATAATAAGTTTCAATTATTACTAAATTATCTTTTTTTTAAATTATTTCCGAACAAATGTTTTGGCATTTCTGGAACAGTAAAAAGTATTAGAATATAATATTTTATTCAACATTATTTAAATAAGGAATAACTTTTTAAAAAAATTAATTTGTAATTTTCTTGTAGTTGAAATTAATATTTCGCATCTTTGTATGCAATAAGCGATATGAAGTGGAAATAACTCATTATAATGAAATTTAAAATAGTAATCACCATTATGACGTTTCTTTTCCAAATATTTATTATTTGCATTACAACTACATAATTTTTTGAAATTTATTTGGCTAGATTGCATAATATTACATAGACATAATTAGTAACACTTCAGGGAGACTAAGTATATTTTTATCTAGTTGCCTGCTATTTTAAAATTATTTAAAAGACGGAATTTTAATTTTACTCAGAAACAGTCGTATTAAATTCCTTTCTATTGCTCGCATTATAAAGGTGTAGACACAATAAAAAACATTAAATCTTTGATTTTACAAATTGTTTATTTCATTATATTGAATCACTTTATGTAATGACATTTCCACAATAATATAACCAGGTGAGTGGTGATAATCAAACAGCTGTGTGCATGATAAGAATAGGTTTTTGATATTTTGGCATATATGTAGCTAATTTTGTCTAATTTTATTGTTTCTCCTGTCGCTTATAAAAAAACTAAAAAACTACATTCGGAAACTTGTCGTCAAAATAGTTCACTCTGTGTGAGTTTTAACCAATTATAATTTTTTAAGGCATGTTGATAAAATGTCACTATTAATATCATACTGCCTGTTAATATGATAATATTTTCATAGGTTGATGTCTACCATAGATTAATTTTCAAGGTGCTCATACTTCTGATTTTATACTTCATTTTTTCGGCAGAATTACTACAAATAGCATAGCTGCCTTATTTTGTCATTGCAATGTCTAAAACAAAAATTCATTACGCTGGTGTTGGTAGCAATTCTTTAAATCAGGTTTGCGAGTTTGAATTAAGCAACTATTTCGTTGCATTTACCCGTCGTCGAACAACATAACAAAACTACTTTGAGTCATATGTACTGACGCAAAACTGAGTACCGAGGATTGAAATAGAAAAATCAAGCTTTCAATTAATCTATAGTTCAAATACACCTCCTGAAAAATCTTGGCTAAATAAAAAAACCTTTGGCCCATTGTCAAATTTAAATAATACATCAAGTCGTTTTAATATTAGATTTACAGAATGTTGTACTTCTTTGAATCCCAATTTAATTTGGAACTTAATGTTAAAATATGCGCTTATCATTTTAAAAATTTATTCAATCTTCTCCATGTGGTTTAATTTTGTGTTTTATCTGCGTAGAAACGAGTTCTTCCTTAATTGAAGGAATCTTTCATAAAAGGAGAAGCATTGTTAGCTTTAACGATTTGTATTGGTAGAAAAGTGTGGGCAAACCAAACTTCCATGGCATATTTTTAAAAAACTTAAATTCGTCTGGAAACTTGTCATACAGGCATCGAAGTGCAAAACATTTTTCAAATAGGCTCGTTAAATTTCTTGTCATTCAGACATATTTTTTAAAGATTATTAAATCCTTCAGAGACAAGATTTTCTGAATTGACGTCTGATTGGTTAAGATTGCTAAGTCAAATGCGTGAAACCAAAATGAATTTCTTATTATTCCACATACACAGAGAGAAGTCGATTGAAATTTTCTGTTTTGCTTATATATGCTCAGTAGATCTGGATAAAAATCAAATTAAAAGCAAAATCTATACAAAAATTCGAAATATTGAACAATGAAAATCAATCATTATTTTTTTTGTAACGTAAGCAGTAAAGCATTTGTGTCCCAATTGCTTCGCATTGTTTAAATTATCCCTTCACTGATATAAATTTGAAATATTTCATTGGGTAAATAGATTTTCTACCTTAGACCGGAAGTAACTGAATTTAATACTCGAAAGTAAAAAAATAATTAACAAGGCGCAGATAAAACGTGCAATGAATATCTAGGCGAGTACGTTGAATTCGAGACTACTATGGGTGAGAAATGCTTATTGAATTTTCATGACTGACATATATGTATTTAGATATGATCTTGGCAACAGTTAACGCATTGTGTACAAACACTTGTCAAAAAACAATGGTTACTATATAACTGAAAATTTAGATTAGAGTCCGGCCGTATGGTTCAGTGGTTAGAGCAACAGACACCGAAGCAGACGTGCTCAAGTTCAAGCTTTGTCGACTGCAAAATCTGCATAATACGAGAAGAGTTTTCAATAAGGACGAAACCGTCTACTGGATGAATTGGCTTCCTATACTTTACAGTGATTTGGTTCTAGTGACAAATTTAAGTGCATAACTGATCAGGTGTTTATATCGAGATCGCAACCTTTATTATAGTAATTTTTAGCACTGCCCACGCAACAAATGTTCTATTAATTACGATCCTGTTATGTTAAATAACAGACGTGGTCATAAGATGATCATTGAACATTACAATGTTTCATTATATACGTTTTGTGATAATTCTGCATTCTTGTGCGATTGGTAAAATAAAATGGCATTAGTGTCTATTAGTGCCACCAGTTCAATAAATATTTATTTCAATGAAAATGTTTGATTAGTTTTCGCGTCTATTATATGCGTATTCTGGCGCAAGATTCATTGGCATAAGTGGGGAAAATAAAGCACAGTTTAAAATAAAGTTAGATTCGTTTGTTTAACGAAATCATGTAAAATACGAAATCACATTAATGCTAGTAGGAAATAATCTTTCGGGAGAAGGAAATCACGAAGAATCTTAAAGCTTAAGTTTTTAAAACTTAAGAATTTGATTCCAGAACAGAAATTCTAATGCTTAATATGAATTCTAAGTGAATATTTTTTGGTTTCAAATGAAATTTTAAGCAAATCTATGATAATCTTTAATGTATCTAAGTGCAAAATTATGACACTTTTCAAATCTCATCTAGCTTATATGCTCACCCTCATATATTGTAAGCTATGAAGTTTGGAATCTGCCTCTATGGAAACTAACTTTTATCTACTGTGATTTACATTTAAAAAATGAAATTCTAACAATCAAATTAATGCCAGCGCTTCACAACCAATTTTACGCACCACCTAAACAAGAAATCAAAGAAAAACTGCAACTAGGTACTTTCTTAAATCTGACTAATTGATAAGTAATTGGTAAATGTCACAGCACACAAGTGATTTTGTATATACAGATATTTCTGGCAGCTTCAAGAACCAGCATGGCGTATGTTCTACTTTTTGACAAGAAAGTTGGCTTTGAATTTAATAAAAGACCACACAACCTTTTATTCTCGTGCTATGTGTGTTTCTAGCTAAAACGAATTTTGTTCTACGCTATATTAATGCCTTCTAGTTTTACAAAACATTAGCTTTTATAGTAATAACAAAAATTGTATCTGCAAATATTTCAACTTACTAAATGATCGTGTGTGGCGCTCAAATTTTGAATGCATTTTGAATGAGGTTTTAATCACTATATTATTTCATTTTACTTTGTAATTTGACAAATTACCAATGGGGAAATTTGTAAAAATTAAATTTTTTTGTTAAAAACGCACCATTGTTAAAGTTTTTGAAAATTGTATAGATTTATATATGCATAGAAACAATTATTAGTTTTTCATTTCATATATTTGGCAAAACAGGCCAGTAGGATTAACAAAGCATGCACTGCCCATCAATTTGCATTAGAATTGCAAACTGTCTTCCACACTAGCTGCGTTATTACGCCATTCGTACTCGCTTTTAGTGATAAAGCAGACGTCGATCACTGAGAAAATTTGCCATTTGCCTTATGCTGTTCCACGTTTTTAATAGATGGTTCCTCCATATAATAACAATCGAACTATTGAAACGATTCCTATTAGCCACGGTACGCAAAATCGACCAAACAACTCATGGTTGATGAACTGCTGTTTGACTGCTTAGACCTAAGTAATAAGTACCATTTTACAATTGGTGAAGCATTAAAAATTTCATCCATCACACACTCGTGATGTGTTAAAGCGAAAATAGTCCAAAAGAAAATAGGACCGCTCAAATTCCTGCGTAAGAACGCTAAATGCAACATTGGTTAAGATAAAAACTTCGACTTTTCCCAAACGCTGTATTTTGTGGAGCACGAATCCAATCTTAGTAAAGCATTATACTAAAGACAAAAATATAATTAATAATAATATAATTAGTTAAGATTAATTTTTATATAGTCAAAACATGATCTTTAAATAATACTTGATGCCTTTGCAATATTGATATACATTTCATATTGTAACACCGACTGTGGTCATAACTCCGTATTGTACTATTATAAATTGTTTTTTATAAGGTATATCATATCATTTTAACAACAACTATAATATGTTCAATGACGTTAAACGTAAGTTTGGCAGTTGCTTAACACTTTCTAACTTTTAAATCAACATTAACCCTTCGTTTCTTCAATAACATTAATAAATGACGCAATCAACCACATTTAAATTTGTATTAGAACGAATGAGTGGATAAAAACACATTGTATATAATGTGATTTTAAATATTTTCATTCCTTGTAAAAATTAAGTAAACTACAAATGTAGGACATATTTTAACTAATTTGTTTGACCGTATAGCATTCTATGAGTTAAGATAACCAATATACAATTTTTTTTTCAGAATATATAATGGTGTTCATTTTAATCCAAAACACTTCATTTTAACAACACGTTTCAGTAACCGCGCAATAAGGTATTGTTTTGTTAAATTATATCTCACATAATCTTGAACAATAAAAGTGCGTTCTCAAAATCACCGCCCCGATTGTGTGCAGCTTTTATTCCCATCTTGTATTATTTTGCGAAAATACTATTCGTGAGATTCACTTATCCAGTTTTAATAGTAATTTTATTCAAAAAATGCCTAAATAGAAGTTAATAATTTTCGAACTCTAAGTATAAGCAGGATGGTTTTGAATTTGTACTTCGCGGCACATAAGAATAAATAATGCAGTAGAACAATTCATAGTAGTAAAGTGATAAGTTGTGACCAATAGCATTGTCGTTTGTTAAAATAAATTTAATCCCTAATTTAAGTTAAAAGACTGCAAGAGATATGAAAACTGCGTATATTTACACTTTGCGAATTTCTTCGACCGTCTTTGGCTTTTATCAAGGATAAAATGGAAACGGAAAAGGTAAATGCGGAAGACGATACTCCCACCATGTACAATGCTTATTTTACCACTAGTTGAAATTTTTATTATTAGGTTTAAAAAATTTACATTCATTACGGCTTGATCTGAATATTTCAGTAAGTCATCCTACTTCTACGGTAAACGAGGAAAAATGAAACACCTTTGTTTGTGTGTTTGACGGCGTATTACGTGGTGCCGTATAAGGATTTGTCGTTCTTTTCTAATTCAGAAACTATAATAATCGTAATTGTAAACTTAGCACAAAATGGATGATATATCATTAGCTATAAGTTAAAATGAGAAATTTTGCGAAAAAATATCGAACCTGATACATTTTAATCCAATTCATACACCGCTATTTTGGCCTTTTATGTTGAATACAAATTTCCATGTCTTTAATAAAGCAAATGAACATGTCTAACTCTAACATTTTGCGATATTTTTCGAATTATCTTTTTGTTAAAGACGGTATGAATAACCGTTGTCAAAAAGCAGTAATCTTTTGAAAAAAATGGAGACGTATCAGATTATCGTAATATATTTTGCATGTGAAAAGATGACAGGAATATTTATCAGATGAAGGAAAACTTTCTTTTTTAATTCCCGTTCATGCACTGAAATGTGAATATCAAAACATATATATATATATATATATATATATATATATATATATATACATTTATATATAAATATATATTCCACGACAAATTTTGGACAGTACTTAAAGTGTTTTAAATATGGACGAATATTTCCTTTGCAAACTGATGCAATAATTAGTTTTTACTGAACAAATCCATATAATTAAAATCCTGTCATTAGATTTCAAATCAATATAAGTTAACTAAGTGACAGAATGAGGATGGCTAATTAGCACTTCAGGTATTAAGAGATTTTTAATAGGTCGCACCTGAAAGAAAGGCTAACCAGAAAAATAAGTTATTATATGACTTCACGTAGTCTGCAATATGCACTTCGACTGGTGCAGTGTATAAATTTTCAGGTTTAAAAGCAATTGTGCCCTGTTTCGAGTCTTAACCGCGGAATTTCTGGACAGTATTTCAAGAGTTGTCAATATGGACAAAGCAAATACACTGGATGAATTCACTTATTTACCTGATGCAATTTTTTTATACTATCAACATACACGTACAATTATTTGGGTGCGTTACTTGCAATTATGTCTCAGTGTTAGAGCTTGCCTATTGTATTTGCATAAATCAGACTGAAAAAGGTTTTATGCATAGCGCTTAATAAATTGATAACTTATTGGTGTGTTAGTATAATGCTTTATAAATTAAAAAAAACTGCAAGTGGATTTATGCAAGCAGAAGAAGCATGTTCAGGCATGCAGCTTGAACTGGTGGTGAAAACAAACGTTTGTATCTTAAAAAGAGTATTCGAGATCGACGTTGGAAATGTATTATTAATTTAATTAATATTCGCTTGCAAAAAAACTTTTTTTCCAAATAGACATTATTTATTTAATGTTACCAGTGAATAAAAAATGTTTCCGCAAAGAATGTTTGGTTGCGTTTTCCAAATTAAGCAGAGGTGCACAATTGGGACTTTTAATGAGGAAACATTCCGTTTGACAGGAATGATCGTCTTGTACCTGTTCATACTGAAAAACGCATTATACAGAAAAAATGGTTGATGCTGTGTTGTCAAATGTAGGTTTCGAGAAATAAGAAATTAATACAAAAAAACTTTTATGTCATAATTAATTCGTGTTAAAATTGGAATTTGTTCGATTCAATAGCACAATATGTCCAGAAATTAGGCAAGTAATGTAGTTATCAGACAAATATCAAAGCTGAAACTAAAAATATTAGGTATAAAAGTCAAAAGTTTTGAAATACTAATCGTTTAAATAGTTCATACGTTCAAATAAGATTTTACTCGTTAATTGGGGGAAAATAAGTTATAAGAATTGCAATTCTCACATTAGTATTGAATCAGATGTTAAATTAATGAACAACAATAAATTATCGAAATAATATTCTGCTCCGGTTTTTTATTATTTCTTTTAAACTAACATATCGATTGTTGCTAAATAGCAAACTTTGAATGCCGTTCCTGATAATAATCTGAATCAGATAAAAAATTAATTAAAAATTACAAATATCAACGCTAATAGATTCTGTAGAAAAGAGTATTATCTGATTCGCATTAAGTATTGGACATTCGCATAATCTTTAGTTCATATTTAGGTGTTTTATACCGTTTTTTTCTTCTAAGGTTCCCCAGTGGAATAAATTAACCCAGCATTATATAATAAATATTAAAGTATGAATTGGTCAATGGAATTATCTTGAGTTATGACAATAATGCAGTACACCTGGTACTCTATTTATCGTTAGTAATTTCAATCAATTGATTTTATGTTGACATTTTAGCACGGTAAATTAGAAAGACAATGCAATAATGTTGAAGAGAATTTGGTATACTTTGCTAATTGCAATAGTTCCAAATTTCTTTCTCTGTTATTTTTTTGTAAAAAAAGTTATATTTTTAAATGGGCAATGTCAGCAAAAATTAGAAACTTTGAATAAGCATGGTATATTGTTTAAACTTTTTTGTAAATTTCCTTCTCTTTTCAAGGCCGAAGCATGATTATGTCATATTAAGGGATATTGCAATGTCTCTGGGAAAGCAAAGTTACCGTTTCCAATTCACAAAGTAATACACACCGGAGAAAATCAAAAAAACTAATATAATCTGCTTGTTGAATTTGTACGTTTTCCGATAAGGACGAGGGTGTAATAAAAAATAAGGCGCAATTAAAGTTAAAATAATTTTTTGGGGTGTTAAAAAGTATAGCATTTTAAGATGAATCATAATGACGAAAGTAGTTTTTTCAAATTCCTAAGGGCTTAATCATATAATAAGTATAATTAAAGGTGTACAATGTAAATCTACGAAGCGCCTGCCTGACATGTTGAAATAATTTTGCTTATTAATATAAAGTAACATTTATATAATAAAACGAATATTGGTTGCACAAGCGGCGGTAACAATAACTTTTAATCAAGGTTGCGATCTTGATTTAAACACCTGATCCATTAAATACATAAATTTGTCAGTATAAACTAAGCATTGAATAGTGAGGAAAAGGCAATTCATTCAGTATACTGGTTTCGTCCTTATTGGAAACTCATCACTTACTGTCTAGAACAAAACTACGAAAAAGTAAGATCAACATAGCTAATGATATATTAACACATAATGAAATCGGTTGATTATCATGTAGATGCATATATAATTAGAATCTCATTTAATACGAGAACATAAAAATAAAACTGATCACAATGGTTGTAAATATTGAATTATATTTGTACAAATAGGTCTACGGATAGAGATAAAAGGATTGGTGAATCAACGTTTTAAGAAAATATATATTGTTAGAACACTGGCTGTAACACAGCAAATTACAATGTTACTTAAAATAATTAGATGTAAGTGTGAGAGATACTTCCAACGGGATACGTGATAAAACAGTTATAAGTGTAAATGGAGCAAATAAAGCCTATTATTATATGACAGACTAAAAAACATGCAGCTTAGTATAATTAAAAGGTTTATAAGTAAAAGTATAAACATCATCCGCCAGATTTTCTGGCCAATTAGCTTAGTTATTTTTCAACATACTTCACTTCTGCAGGTTTACAATTCGTCTAGGAGATTTGCCGTCCTATTTTTCCGCGTTCCTCACCTAAATATATAATGGTTTGAAGGGCGTAATACCGGCTCCTACTGATGAGTCGCCAGTAAGCACGAAACGAATGTGCATGAGATTAAACTTTCCGTTCATGCTGTCTTTGGTTTATCCTTCTGGTCATAATTGAACTAATTTGTTACTAGGTTCAAAACACCTAATACATACTTGCATATATATAGTTCTCCTCAACAAATAGTATTTAACTGTGAAATTACATAGTTGTAATAACTCTTCCGAATATAAATTGAACATATTTCTTCCTAAAACGAAGAACTAATACTATCTAAGCAACACTTTCCTTTTTATTTTATGTAATAATGTTAAATTTAACCATAAAAATATGATTGTTTGAAGTTGGTCTTCATTTAAATATATAGCTCATAAAACTGTACTGCCATATTTACTCACAGAGGACTAAAGCATTTTATAGTTGTAATAACAACTCCTAATTAGGAATACAATTCAGGCAAGAACAATTCTTTATTTCAACATGATTTGTCATCTGGATTCATTAAGCGTACATTTGAAATATGTGAATGATTTTATATTTTGCCTTTCATCTCAGAAATGTTTGGTCGTGATTTACTATTCTGAATTAATAATTTACACATATTATTGACGTTGACAGTGCGACAGATGGAAACACCTAGTAGAAAAAAAAGCTAGAATACAAACTATTACATTCAGTGTTTAACACAGGACATCCCACTTTCGTAATCTATAACTTTTAGGCACTGTGCTGTTGTTTGGCAATATATGAAGCACAGTAAAAAAGCTACGGAAGCATTAATTCTTCATAGATTCTCTAACAGAATGTTCTACGCAAAAGAACAATCTACTCCCTCGAAATATGTGAGAAAAAACAACGTACTCCATGGAATAATAATTATTAATAAATCTTATTTCTATCATTATCTACAGCCATGACCCTGGATTCGTTAACATTTTCGTTCATCCAATCCCAACTGTACATTTTTCGTGACTAATCCCCTTTTATCTATATATATATATATATATATATATATATATATATATATATATATATATACATATATATATGTATATGCTTATTTTCAGATACATGAAAAAAATATGAGATGAGTTGCATAAGAACTACCGTGAAAAAATTGTTTGCATATTTTCAACAATTTAACCATAAAACATGTGTCCAAACCAAATATAAATTGGACATTAAATGCGAAAAAACTAAAATGGAGGATAAAAGCAAATCAAGTGACTGATACAACTTAAACTTCAGTTTATCAATGCTGCAGATTACCATGAAATGTTAAGACGATTAAATGAAGTTCAAACCTGAAAATGGTTTCAATAAATTTGCATCACAAAATAAAATGAATAGATTCGATCATATTACAATTTTTCGTACAAGAATAAACCAAAATGTTATCAGATAGATGAACCTGTTTCTTTCCCATATATACTTCTAAGTATCTATGAATGAATATATATATATATATATATATATATATATATATATATATATGGAGTTCCCTTTCTTTACGCTCTCTCCATGTGTACTATTTCTCCTTTGTTTGTCCTCCCAATATATGTATAAATATATGTTCATTTGAAAATAAATAAGAAGATTATATGATTAAACCGATTTTGTCACTTTCTGTTTAATTTTGGCGCATGCAAAATATACTATGGGTTCAATTATGGCACACATTTCTCAAAGGTAAGATGTTAATATTTCAGTAGAAAGATAATCCTGTGGATCTTTCTTAATTTAAAATGTAAAGGCTTACGGGCATCTTAGTGTGATGCTCTTTGATGAGTCACTCTAATGATATAAATTGCATTCTATAGAAAAAAACATTTTAGATAATTTTTTCAGAACATATGATTTGACTAAGTAGCCAGTAAGTCAAGCTGCATTTAGTTAGACGGGAAAAACTGTATGAACTTAGAAATTTCATTAACAGTATATTACAATATATATAGAATAACAATTGAAAAATGTTGCAGTTTAGCGCGCTTCATCCTTCTGATCACATATTGGTTGACAAATTAATTATGAGACAAACTTTACTTGTAATTGTATAATGTTTGAAGTTATAATGCGTTCCTTTTCATGCTGTAGATCGAGTTAAACGAGAACTGCTTAAGAACTTTATTTGGAAAATGCTGAATTATTAATAGAAAATGCTTCTGGAAAAGAATTATAGAAGTTAAATTTTTTTTAAATATAAGTTTAAAACAATTTTTGGTCTTCATGTAATAAATACTTTTGATTACATAATAAAACTACCATAAAAAAGAATGAAATGATGTTAACTTGTCTTACGTAAAAGCGTCAAAAAAGAGAACATTTATGACTGAAACCTCTTATGATTAGGACATGAAAATTAGCTTATACTGTCATTTTTGTCAGACATGCACAATTGCGCTTTTTTACAAATGTGCGTTTCCCCATCGCAAAATAACTAATAAATAGAAAATTGGACTGATTTATTCACTACAAATAATGTAAATTGTATCTTTGAAATTTATTTTTTGACACCAATTGCTAGCGTTAGTAATTGGTTTAAAATCTGTTTTCTACGCAAGTTACTTTGAACATATTCTGCTATCTTTACTAAAATGGCAATTGTAACACAGTCAACAGAATAACGTCGTTTCCATGTCTCAATTCCTCAGTAATTGTATAGAACAAAACGTAAATTAAGTTTAAATACAAAAATTGAAAATAGTAAATTTCTTTTTGTAATTAAATTATATCTAACTTATTAAGCTTCAATTAAATTTGGCTCTTACGTTAAATTGCAAGTCACGTTAAG
Source organism: Eudiplozoon nipponicum (assembly GCA_029291075.1). NCBI lineage: Eukaryota > Metazoa > Platyhelminthes > Monogenea > Mazocraeidea > Diplozoidae > Eudiplozoon > Eudiplozoon nipponicum. The sequence continues at coordinate 18,913 of JAQBSW010006450.1, read as the reverse complement.
CCCTTGTGATTGAATGTTTACGTCAAGAGAATCACAAACGGTGTATTACACATAAACATACAGCAAAACTATACTCTGAGATAGAGCAAGAATAATAATTACATTATTAATCACAAGAGATATGCAGATGATATGTCAAATGTTTTAATAACTTTGGGAATTAAGTATTTTGAGCAAAATTTTAAGCGTCGAGGTGTAGCAAAACTCAACAGATATTATACTATTTCTTCCTTAAATAAGATGCACCTTGGTATATCCTATAAAACTTTCGTTTTTCTGGATAAGGGATTTAAGCGCTAATATTTCCATTATCCTTCTATTGTAACGGAACGCAAAATTGAATTTAAAAATAAAAGAAATAAAGATATCATATGTAATTCATCTACATTTTCTTGGAATAAAATCAAAAAGCATTAAAGAGATATAAATTTCAAATTGAATTTTCTACTTTAGATAAAAAAGTTATGGACTGAACTAAATTTCTTCTCTAAGCAAACATCGCTCGAAATTGCAACAATCGAATGCGACTTATTACACTTATTCAATATTCATAACTCGTCAATACATTGCATTTAATAATGCATTTAAAAATTCATACATGTTTGCAAATATATTAGCACAGATATACTAATAAAATTACCATTATATATATGCAAAATTTTTGATGGCCGAACGTTTAATTATTGCATATATTGACAGTAAGTACTAAACATTATATACGGTTGCAAAGCGGAATATTCTAGGATATTTGTCTCATCTTTCATTTTAACAAAAATCCGTAACTTTGAATTTTGGTCCTAGAAGACAACCAGCCCAATGTATGAAAGAATAAATTCTACGCGCATAATTTTCGCTGATACAGAAATATGCAAAGGTATATTTCTCTTTTTATCCTATGAACTAAAGCTTAAAACGAAAAAAACTGGTTTCCTTTTTTATAAATTGTATTCAACTCAAAACATAAATTTACATTTCATGTGGACGTGCGATTACCATTTCGAATTACTTGGTACATCGTTTTGTGAATTGCAATTTTTTATTATATTCTGATTTCAATTTGTGTGAAATACATGTTAGATAACATTTTAGTATCGGTAAATGGATTTCAGCCTAAAAATTCCATACAATGAACTGGTCTCCGCAAGCATATTTCAGTATTATTCCCCACTTGAACTCTGACGCTTATGTACGCATATCGGTTGCAAAGTTAAGTGGAGGTTAAGTTTACATAAAATATTTATAACAGATGCACCCAAGCAAACGTCAAAGATTTAAGGATTTAGTATCAATAAGAACTAAACCGCAAAAGAGCAGCCCAAAAAATGGTAGTGTTACATATTCGTAAACAAAATGCCAAATGTTTTGCGTCATTTCTTACTTCTAAAATTGTCCAATTCATTTAAAGGATTTTTCATCGTGAAGTTGCCATGACAGTTTGATGAAAAGTATCGGAATGCAAAAAACACATTTGTCTCATTTTCTACTCAAGTATCCACATATAAACATAATGGATATATTAAACAAATCAAGAAAGTCAAAAAAATTCAAATAACAGATCGAAAGTAAATAAGGAAAGCTACCATCAGTTCATATGCATCACTAACAATTTGTACACTGCTGAAACATGTTCACTTATTGCTTTAATTTGTTTCGAATTGTTAAATACCAGGAATTAGAAAATGTTATGCATGAATCCGGTTGCAATTCCTTTATCCATAAAGCTTCGTATGTGACTAACTCCCTTCTGTTATTGAATTTAGTAATTATATTAAATGCTATATCTGGAGAACATACGTGTGGCCTTTCTACGAGGTGTTACGCAATTGCAGACGTGTATTCGCCATTTGATTTAAAACAAGCGTTTAAGTTACAATGTTCTCCCATTCGAGTAATTAACCGGCAGGTCGATCAGCTTACGTGAGTTGATTGACAACTTGTGCATATACATTGGTAACTAATATTTGACGTCGAAATTAACGTCTGTTTCTCTTTGATTACTGATAACGGCAAGTGTGTAACCCTAAATAGCAATCGTAGTTTAGCTGCATTAAATGTGCGTGTTAATGTCGCTTCAACTTTATTTTGTGCTATTCGGGAAATTGCGTCCCTCTTGAATGCGATATTCAGGTAGACTGTTTTCTTTTCTAGTCCTTAATTCGTCTGTTTCTGTTTAATTTCCTTTTTAGTTATTGATGTCGATTCGTTTGAGTTTGTAAACAAAATTAAAGATATTAATGTTAAAATCAAAATTATGTTATCTTTTGATGGTACGTCCAATTATATTCCTATTAATGAAACCATCGACATTATTGTTAAAGCAGTAGAACACGACATATTACCATTGTCGGTGCCAGATCAAATTCTACGCAAGCCTATCCTATTATGCCCGAAAGACGTACAGTTTCGTTTTAATGGAAGCATCTATAAACAGACTGATGGTGTGGCAATGGGGAACCCCTTAACTCCAGTGTTGGCTGCGATTTCTCTATGGCCTCTAGAGAACATATTATTAAGGAGTGATATAAGTAAATGTGCTCAATGTATACGGTACGTGGATGATATTTTCCTTGTCCCTAAGAACAAGTCGCAATCACGAAAACTGCATCAAAGTTTCAACGAAGCATATAAGAATATCGGTTTCACGTCAGATGTACTATTAAAGAAAGAAACTAATAGTAATTTAAATAGAACAATTTACCATAAACCAAACTGGTCTGCAAAGTATTTGCATTACAACAGTTTTGTGACGTTTCAATATAAATTATCAACAGTTCATGACTGCTTTCAAGAATTGACAAGTTGGTTAGCCAAGATTCAAAAGAAAACGAATATATTAAAGCCGTTAAAGATTTAATGTCTAAAGGCTATCCTATAAAATTAATTGAATCAATTATTAAAAGGGGAATTAAACAGAAACAGGCGTATTATGGACCAGAAGAGAAAACAGTCTACCTGAACATCTCATTCAAGGGGGACGCAGTTTCCCGAATTTCACAAAAGAAAGTTAAAGCGGCATTAACACGCACATTTAATGCAGCTAAACTACGATTGTTATTTAGGGTAACACATTTGACGTTACCAGCAATCAAATCAAATGCAATAATAAAAGAGAGCTAGCCAAATACGTAGACTTATCTTAAAACAAATTGCAGCCGCATTTATGCAAGCAGAAGAAGCATGTTCAGGCATTGAGCTTGAACTGGAAGTGAAGCACGCAATTGGTTGGTTTCTGTTTTTACACTCTTTCCATCTTTAACTATTTCTATCATGTTTTCTTTTCAATTTATATATAAAATGTTCATTTATAGATACTTGGGGAAAAAATGATAAAAATTCCTTATTTTTGCACGTGGAAGGTACAATGAATATATATATATATATATATATATATATATATATATATATATATATATATACTCTCTTATAAGTATATTATAAACATTTTTCTACTGTAAACGTTCCTTTTTGCAGGGTTTTGAAAATATTTTACACAAATGTGATCGTATACAAACAATTGAACTACACAAAGTTGTATACTTTTCACAATTCATTTAGTATTGTTGTTGATCGTTTTTTTGATCGATCTACGTTAATTAATGGGTAGAATTAAGTTCAAACTTATCAATCGTTATTCCATATTTGCTGCTTTGTGCATAATGCGCTACCTTATATAACATTTATAGGTTAGCTGGAAAAAACTGCTCGCCAATCTTCAACGGAATATTCATTAAGATTTGCTTTTGTCTGGCCTTACCCGGGTACATTAATTTCGAATTTGCTTTCAACAGTTATTTCAATCCGTTTCTCTGTTTTGCCAGTATGCCTTAAATAATGTTAAATTCGCCGTCTATGAAGTATGAGACACAAGTTACTAGGTTTTTACATAACAGTTGAAAACAATTTGTTATTTAAATTTAAATTACAGGTAAATTGTATTTTAATACATCTGTGCAGAAAATACTGATATATTTTTAATCGTGCTCTATTAATTGTCCTGGATATATTTTTTCAATAGTAAAATCAAGAATGGTAGAGAATTTTAATATTCAGGTTTCGATATCAAACAGATGCTTTTGTGATTTCGATGATTGCGATATGATTTAAGACAATGACATTAGTTACAAAATATCGTATCTAATGGTAACAATAGCAGGTTTATTTGTAGCCACATATAATCAAGGTAAACTAGGTAAAACGCTTCCATAAATGGAGATAGCCGTCTTTGAATTTATGCATCAGTCCGTTTTTTTGAAATCTTTCATTCGGTGCATAAAAAAATGCTTGCATAGTGTTGTACTTGGGAACACAGATAGTAATAAATTACCAGTTTGTGGCATTTTAAAATATGCAATTCAATTAAAGTTAACAAACCTAAATAAGCAAATCAATAATATTTCAATTTTATTTGGTCTAGCTATATCGTTTCGGAAATTGTTATTGCATCTATTGTAGTTCTCTGTTGGTAAAATTTTGACTTACAGTGCACAGATCACACAACTTTTTTCTATAATCTACTGACATTTCTAACGACAAATTGTCATACTTGCTGTAAGATTTTAGTCGCGATTCATTGCAGAGTTTGTTTTAATTAATAATTATAACACATTTTGCTTGCTTAATAAACAATCATTCTTTTATTTGAATTGTATAGAATTCAAAATACACAAGTATAACAAATTAAAAAATTTATGTTGCCTAATTACGTAATCGACATAAAAACCGATTCCAGTAAACTTTGTAAGCATAATTTCATGCCAAAAACTAAGATATCTCCTAAAGAATTGTACTGTTTAAAAGAGCTAAAAGGAAACGTTACCTAAAAAGCTTATTTTTCTATAATACAAAATGTGTATGACGCCTGAAACTGTACAAAGCATATCAGCAACATATCAAAAGTCAAGCTTTTATTTATTGTACCGTGATTTGTAGAGAAAATTTAGGAAGCTTTTTTGTCACTTACTCTATTTGCGTTTCTATGAAATATAGTGAACGACGTATATTGTTGCACAAACAAATTGTCACGTAGTCTAATCAGCCCTGTCTCCTCACGCAAAACAGGCATAATTTGATTAAGATGCCATAAGCAGCCATTTTCATTGAAAAATGAGCCTCAATGGATTAGTCTCAATTTGTTTTGCATATCGTTGCAACAGGCAAAACTTTGTTGTGTATCTAAATTTTATTCAATGCTGCTATATTGAAGCAATGTCCAGATATCATGTGCTGTGAAACCACGAGTCTACGAAAATCTTTAATATTTTAATAATTATTTGAATATAATTTACTTTCATCGTTTGATGGCTTGTAGGTACGACCGCATTTAAGTTTCGGAAACCTATATTTTGTTAATTGTTAACCTGTTCAGAGTGTTTAATGCATGTACAAAAAAACAAACATAAACAACAAATATATTTCTTTTAATCTTGACAAATTTTGATAAATCTATATTAGTTTGTTCAATGTATAACAGCAATTAATAGTATAATATGTAAAATAGCTTTAGAGATTTAAAATTTATAGTATTTTCCAAACTGGGAAAATCATATTTGCAAAGTGTAATGCTTTTCTTATTCTAAAGACATTTTAATTTAAATTTTTTGCTGCAATATTCTGGCTTTTTCTATTAACGAGATATTGAGTAGATTTTAATGTTTCATTTCATAAAAGCCTACAAAAATGGATGATTAGTTTGACATTTTTCTTTATTTACAAATAGGAGGTTATAAATGTTTTTCCCCTATTCAAGTGCAGTAGCCCTAATTTGTTTTAAATTTAGCATATCACAATTGCTGTGTAAAATCTTGAAACGTTTAAAAAGATCTTTTGAAATTTGGTAGCCAACAATAATAAGTCGCCCATGTTGATAAATAATATGGTCACATACCAAACACTACCACTTAAAGTCGTAAGCTTTGGAAACAATGCTTGTTATCTTAATTACGGAATTGTTCGAATTTGAAAATTTAATGATCACTTTGTGACTATTCTAACTCAATTCACTTAGGATTTTGAATTGAACAAACTAAAAGTAAAACATGAAAAGTATATATATATATATATATATATATTATTATTATAAGCATATATATATACCTACTTCATATAGTTACACAAGTGTAGAATTTCAAGCACCATTTTATAGGATTTGCCTTAGTTTTCATCCATATGTGAATGCATACATCCATGCTACTTTTGCACAACATTCAGCTGTTCTGCTAGATACCAACTAACTGATGAACCAATTTCTTCATGTTGAGTATAATGAAATTTTATAATGTATTACGGTTTTAGGCGAAGCCGAATTATGCAACTCTACGAAGCAAACGCCATGGCTAAACGATTATCGAATTAAATGCAAACTGCATTGCTAAATAATAGCATTCTCAATTAAATCTTCTCATTTATAATCGCTTGATCATGAAGAGATTACTTTACACTGTTTTTCTCTGGTCATCGAGTTTAATTTAAAGTGATAGGAGAAAATGCAAACATTTGAATATCTGCAAAGTATAATACAGAAAACTTAAAATTGCCTAAAAATATTTCAATGTGAATTTATAGTTAAATCGATCATTTTAAGTCACCAGTAATTATTTGCTCATCATTCTTAAAAAACTAAATAGCATTTGCATTTTGCGTAAAATTGTATATTAGCTTAGCACTAAGTATTCAATGCCTTAAGGAATATTCTAAATATCGCACAAGAAATGAATTAATTTAGTTAAACTGCATTAAAAACATATCTAACAAAACCACAGAATGCCAAAAGTGTCCACCTGTATGGATATTTATATTTTACACAATACTATTTTAACTTGGTGCAAATTTAGTGTTATCAAAAGGGTAAACCAGATAAACGAAAAGTCATAGAAATAAGAAAATGGTTGTAATAAAGCCCAAAATGGTAGGTTTTTACAAATCGTTGCAACGGAAAAATATTTTGCCGATATAAATGCCAAACTCCAGTCTCAAAGTGAGACACGTCCTTTAGTTTTGATTAATTAATAATGGCCGCCACGACTAATATTATTGCTCGTTGAGTTTAAATAACATACATGACATAATATGCATTCGTTCGATTTAAATCGTCTAGGAGTAAGACATTCAATAACAGAAAAATCAAACCACTTTCAATCTATTTGAATGACTATTCGACGACAAATCGTCTGATTAGAAGTTGCTAAAATGTATAAATCAAGTCAGTATGTTTCTGCAAGAATTTAAAATACTGTAAATAATTTAGCAGTCCATTTCTTAGTGGTTCGAGATGATTTGCAGCGACATTTATAACAGACTGGTCACTAGATATATTTTGAATACAATGTTTAAGGTACACACAATCAATTAAGTGCAAGAAAACAAATAGGCATAACACTGTGGGCCGATAATATATAGCAACAAACAAAAATTGAATAAACTCATTGAACTTTTCAACACGCTATATGATCTTTGCTTCAAGGCAAATATAATGGCATCATAGAGAGTATAACCATTATATTTTGATCGGACTAGAAAAGAATGTAGGCGGGCCATTTGTAATAGCTAGATAATGTTTGTGACGGAAAAATAATATATATATGGAATTGTGTTTTAGGTATTGCGTACCAAGTAATAAATTTGTTTAAATATGACCAGAAAGATAAACAAAACTCAGCATGACGGAAAGTATAATTTAGTGCACAATCGTTTCGTGTTTACTGGCGACACATCGGTAGGAGCCGGTATTGCGCCATTTTGCCCACTATTTTAGAGAAATAGAACGGTACGTTATTATACATTTTATGCTAAGCTTTCATGTATGTTAATACTGAAGTTTGATAAAAACCTAAACACGTTGTTTAAAAAGGAGATTTCTTGACAGGTAATAGCTGTGACATAGTGTTAAGACAAGTGAGAGTAACATAACCAACTCAGAGTAATATCCTTATTAGGATTGATTGTGTGGATTTACATTACTTAATATTCACATTTAAACTTTTAAAGGGAAAATTTACCCCGTTTACTACGAACTTAAAACCAGCAGTATGAGAAAAATAAATTTAATTGCTAATGTAGGAGGCTAGGTTCACCAAAGTGAACGATGGATTTTCATAGATGCATTTCCTAATATGTTTAACCTAGTAAACCTGTTTCATTTAAAACAATTCTAAGCATTAAACAATCTTTGGCTGCGCAAGCGATGATGAAATTTATTTAAATTAAGGTTGCAATCTTTATATAAACACAAATACTTATATATATATATATATATATATATATTTAGACTATTAAAAGAAAAAAAGAAAATAAATATGTGAAGGTCGAGGTTAATCTGGAAAAAAATTCTACCAGACGGCTAATTACTCCAATGAGAGAACATTGTAACTTAAACGCCTGTTATAAATCAAATGGTGAATATACGTCTGCAATTGCGCAACACATCTTCGAAACATCACATGTATGTTCTCCAGACGTAGCATTTAAAATATTTACTAAATGTAATAACAAAAGGGAGCTAGCCACATACGAAGCCTTATAGATAAACAAATTGCAGCCGGATCTGTGCAAGCCGAAGAAGCACGTTCAGTCATTGAGCTTGAACTGGATGTAACGCACGCAATTGAATGGTTTCCGCTTTTCGCACTCTCTCTATGTTTATATATTTCTATCTTGTTTTGCTTTCCAAATTATATATAAAGATATGTTCATTAGTAGATATTTGAGAAGATAATGAGAAAGAAATGTTTCTTGAATCTGATAAAATTTCTTTTTGTTTTTTCACATAGGAAGGGTACAATGAATAAAATATATATTTAACTTTTGTCTTACTTTTACACATATGGCTTGCAAATATTCGCAGAAAAATTTAAATATCAGTGTCCAAATTTAAGGAGATATTTTACATATTTTGCATATAATTCGACATTTCTTTTAAGTAGAACAAGTCAAACAGGCTATTCGATAAAAAAAACTTCATTCAATAACGTTTGTTGTCCAAATCAAATGTTCAATACAAACTAAATTTTAAAACCAAACAGAGGAAAAAACAATTATATTTTTAAGAAGTTAATATATTTTTGTAAAGTAACACTTTAAATTAATAGATAATTGGACAACAAACGGTTATAATGCAAACGAATAGGATAAGAATGTAAATAATGTAAGGTGAGCAAAGAAAGTTCTTCATACAATTAAATATGCACACCTGAAATAATATAGTATCAAAGCGTTGTGGATAAATTTCTCTAGATTTTTAAAATATATATAATAAATTCTCAAAATTTGATATAAGCACATAACATCCGAAAAGTATATGCCCGAATAAACTCAATCGATTGGTTTCAGTAGATCTAACAGAAGCTTGAATTACAGTAACTTTACTTCAAGAATATGTTCTAACCCATTGCTTCGACTATTTACCGTTTTATATCAACGTTTTATTTACTCGAAAGCTTAATTTAAACAACATCTAGAAATGAGTGCAAATTCAAATAATTTTATTTAAAGCATAATAAACAATATCATTTGTTACTATATTATTATTTCGGAAGATTTTAATTTACTGATTCTATACCCAGTCGTATATACTAAACTAAAGGCATTTTTGACACTTTAATTCAATATGGGCAAAAGAAATTGTTATTCAACCAACCACACAAATAAATATCTTATGCAACTAAACGAACATTGGTTGTGCGGATGGTGATGACAATTACATAATTCAAATTTGCGTTCTTGATATAAACGTATGACTCATTATTGAAATACATTTATCAGTATAGATTAGGCATTGTATAATGTAGAAAAAGTGATACATCAGGAAAAAACCGTTAAAAAGAGAAAAGATATTTATGGCAAACTATTCTTTTTGCAGGACATTGGCTGAGCAATACTTCCAATCCTGCAATTTTACCATAATGTAATCAAATCTACTACGTAAAACTCTAAATACACGGTAAGTTATGATATAAGACTACAAGATTTGTAAAATCTAAACACAAAATGGACACATCAGAAATCTCTAGTAGCATGCCTATTTACTAATTAAACTGACATAAAATATTGTGCTATATTTCAAGAATTTGATAACGTTTCAATTTATATCCTGGTTAAAATGCAACAAATATACTATACAATATTGCCCAAACACAAAAAAAACCCAAATTGAATTTAAAGATATATGTCTAATATCTAACGAGTGGTGAGGGGACACCACTTGTACCAAATTCCCAAGAAACTCCATGAAATGTCACATGGAGCCGGCTTATCCTCCAAAAGGAGTCAGCCGCAGTAAAGTAAAGTAAAAAAAGTCTAATATCTAACCTTTTATCAATAAATTAAGTTTTGAGCAATTTAATTTATGTACATACCGAAGGTCTTTCTCAGTTTTAAGAGCCCTGTCATAATGGCTTCAGCCGAAATCGATCATGTAAAACACACATACACACTCTACTAAATTATATATGCAATATTTTCTCGATAAAAAATACGACGCAACTGTAATATTTTTAAATATCTATAAGACTTTTATAATGGTATCTATACATGCAATTTTTAAAGAACTTGCTAACCTAAACCTTTGCACAGCTACACTTTGATTCGTCTTTAAATATTTCATGCACAGACAATCTGTCGCCGCACTAGACTGGATGCTATTTCTCGTTAAATAATAATGCTGGATTTCCGCAGTTTATAAAATTATGACTCTTCTCTTTGACGTTGTGTATCTCTTAATAAATAATGTATATATAAAACATAAATATTTAAATAGGCTTATATAACCTTAATTGTTTATCAAGTCAGTCCAATCCACTTCATTTTTCAAAGCCAACCTATTTCAATCAACACATCTAAATCAGCTTTATTAAAATTTGAAAAGTATATAATACTCGCATACTACATATTTTACTCAGGAAAAATCATTCCTCAAAAAGATACCATAAAATATATAGTAATAGATGTAACAAGTATCTTATGCTCCAAGCTGTATATTATTATCATTACACCCAAAGCCAAAAAATAGATCAACATGAAACTGGGTTAAACATACATAATCTAGCTCAGGCTTATTCTTCATATAGCCAATTTAAGACTTATTCATAAGCACACAGCCATTATGTGGATCCCCATAAAAAGTAAACCACCTGATAAACTGGAATTATTCCAAGCGTAATTCTTTTAGTGAACGTTTTCAAAAACGTTACACTTACACACTGCCTTATTTTTACATCTGAAAATAATCTCAACAATTGGATTTTTTATTCGCTAGGCCAATTTATTTTATGGCCAAATGTACGAAAACACAATATAAAAATTTTAAATTTATTTGAATTATTATAAGCGAAAAAGTCATGAAATCATAAGTTTTTAATAGATAATCAATATTAAAGCCAATTATAGAAAGTTGAGGTTTGGATTGTTGCCAAAATGGATTGTAAGGGAGGTCTGCGTGAGTCAAAAATTTGAAAATAATGCATGAATATTTAATTAGACACGTGTTGAGTTAATATTTATAAATGAATACTGTTGCCAGATTAAGTAAATAATTTCAATGAAATTATTTTAAATAATTGAAACTCAATTTTCTTTCATTTTTCCCAAAGTTGCCGTTTTTCAAAGCAAATTCTACATATGTAATTTTTTTTCATATAAATTTAGGAATTAAAGCAGAACTAAAATATAAATTGGAATAGCAATCCATGAGTAAAATCGATATTTTGAATGAAACATGAAAACGTTTACGAAACATTCGTAACGTTTTTGTATATTAAAGGAAATATTTCTTATAACACGATATGTTCCTAATTTTGTATGTTATGTTATTTACGTTTGAGTCTGCTAAAAGCGCTACATTTATTACTCATCGTGTTCCTGCTCCATTACTATTCTTAGTTACCAAAAATAGCTAATCATTTTTTCCACATTATTACCTAATCCTGTTTTCATTTTATATTGATCTTTTCAATTGTCATGCAGGATGATTATTGGCGCCAACTACAGATTAATAATAATTAAAATTATTATTTTTATTACTAGTGTTATTAAAGTAATACAAGAATATACGAAATACTTGGCATTTAAAAAAATTTTCATCGTAAAGTTTGGATTGTATTTAAAACTAATGCGGATACGTTACAATTCCTTCTGTTCAGTGCTATATTAACTTATATTAGTCAATTTCTAAATCTGGTCTAGTCAATAAATATTTCAAAGACAAGTAAAATTTCTATATGTTTTAGGAAAGACGATTCGTTTGCAAGAATATATCTTTGTTTATGTAATAAGAGTGGTTTAAAAAATAAACACCTTATATTTGACTTGCAAGAGTGGGCTCTCATTTCTAAATTATTATTATTTCTATTATTATATTACTTCTTACAACGACTGTTTTATTAAATCCTTCTTCTGGGTGTTCGAGAATTTGATTCAATGATCAAAAGTAGCTTGCTATTAATCAAATCATTTCTTGATTTCTGAAACGTGTCCTCTTCAGTCGGAAATATGGAGAGCGTCTTCTCCTTTCAGTTCTTCTATTATTATTATTATTATTATTATTATTATTATTATTATTATTATTAACACTGACGACAGGAAATCCTGCACTACCATAAAGGGGTCTCTTGGATGCCAGGCCCGGAAAATCCATATATGCGGAATGATCATCTATCTTGGAACACTTAAGTTCCTCTGAACTATCTCTTGAGCTACAATCCTTAAGTCCGCTAGCCAACTGCTCTGTATCCTCAGTATTTAATAAACCAGACATGATATTATTAAATTATTTATAATTTATATATTATATTAATTAAGTAAGCTTACCCGGATACGCTGATGTCCACAAATTTACTGAACTGGAAAGAACAAGACCTTGAAACAAATATTCACTTAAATTACCCAAAGCAAACTTGTGGTTCTTTTCGCTGATAATTAAAAACAATAAAATGACGAGAAGATTTACAAATTTTATTCACAAAGTAATCGGTGATGAACCACGCAGTGTCCCGCTTATGCAATTCAGAAACTCAGATCAAAACTCTCTCATTTATCTACTGAACTTGAAAAAGTCTGCAATCCTGCTGATATCTTTTATTTTTTTGATTATGATAATACTTTCTCATGGTTGAATAAAAGACAAGGATAATTGTTATCGGAAACAGATTTTATTGAGATTTATATTTCCAAGTTTTGTATTATTATAATTGATATGTTATGCACTATATCTTCAAATTAGTTAACATTACATACAATCAATTCTAGTCATGGTTCTCAATTTTTGCATAATGTTACACTCGAATTATACCTTAATTGTTCCTAATTTGATGATGTATATATTATTCTTTTCAGTCGAACTTTCTAATATTGATATATTGTATTGTACAACTAGTGAGATATACCTATCTACATGATATTAATTGCACAATTATTGTGATGTGATAATTTTTTTAATATATTGTACAATTTCCAATTTTATTATTTGATGGAATATGTGTGGTTTGAATCCAAATAAAGATATTCTATTCTATTCTATTCTATTCTAAAAGTATCCTTACTTGTCTTAAGACTAATTTTAGTCAATTTTATTTTTCTTCACGAAAAACTACCATTAGTTTGCCAAAAGCACATTTTTTCTAAGCTCCTAACATCCCCAAAGTTATGATTATCAATAAACAATAGCTAGTCAAGATGTCATTGAAATATACTTATCCCTAATTTCCAATAGTATTATAATCATTTGTTCCTAAATAAAAATTTATTACTATTTTTATTATTAATTTTAATAGTAGTAGTTGGTGTTTATCATTTTTTGTAGGAGAATAAGTTGAAAGAAGAATAGGAGTTTTAGTAGCCTTAAGACAACGAATGAATAGTGTGTGAAACAAAAGAAAAATCTAAGTAAAATTGTCATCGCAACCAGACATAATAATTATAAATTTTATTCACATTTTCAGATTGATACCTGTATAAAGCCAATTTGAAGATTGTCCTATTTTATGCACAATCTTTTCTATCGACTTAGGCAAGAAAAATATTCCACAATTGATTTATACGAAAGTCATAATTAATTGTACCTTAATATCCTCAACTGCGAGGCAAAAGACTTATTATCATTTCAATTAAAACCATTAATATGAAAATTATAAAAAACAACAAAATGACATTGACTTTACATAATACACAAAGTTTAAATTATAAACAATAATTAATAAGCTGACCTCAGAAATCTAAATTAGAACCGAAATACACTGTATCCATATAACGCATTGCAATAATATCACTTTTAAACAATATTGTGGTGGGAAAAGTTATATGAATCACACAGTCATTAAGTAACAAATTTCTAATTCAAGAAGTCACTCGGAATATCATAACTGTTATCCGTATATATTAAATTTCCACGTACTTCAAATTGCAAAATATGGTCAATTTAAACAGACAGCAATCTCCGATATTAACCAAAAAATGTATTGACTTTATTAACATTATCAGCACTGAATGTTGAAATAAAGAATTATTATTGACTTACAATGCACTGCATTTAGGCAGTAATAACAGTGGTCTTGAAAAAAACCAGATAGCAAATATTGTCGGGTGGAACGCAACGACCGGAGAGAGCGTGCTTGTGGTTTTCAACATTTTTCTCTACTTTCGAAGGATATCGGGTTTTATTTTGTTTTATTTTTCAGATTCTCGGGATTTCTTGTCTGATTTCTTCTCCAGGATACTCCAGGAATCTACCTACACATTATTTTGGAATCTACCTTCAGTTATCAAGGATCTATTTCTAGCCCACCCGATTTTTCCGTTTATTTCTACATTTTAATACCTATTCTTTTTCGCTCATCAATACTCTTTCTTTTCCTCTCTTTTACCGTAATCAATATTAATTCTACTCTTCTATCTAACTCCATCATGAACCAACTTTCGTCGCCAGCCCCATCTCCCCGTTCCTCACCCAAAAGATTATCTCCAATATTTCTGATCTCCAACAGCAAATGGCGGATATCACAGGATTACTTGGAGCACTGGCTGGCAACCTTTCAGTCTCCTCCGTTCAGCCCCATTTGTTGCGTCAAGCAGATGCGTTTCTGAATGGGGTAGCCAGGAAGGTTGCCCTGCGAAACCACAACAAGCGAAACCTCTTTCTTTGGTCTCCGCGCTCCCCACTCTCAAAGGACGATCTGGCCTCAGATCTCATCAGTCAAATAGGGGAAAACTTTAGCCACCTTAAAGAGATCTCCTCGGGAAAGGGTCGAGCCTTCATTCTCTCCTCACACAAAAGACTGTCTGACGATGAGGTTCGTCATCTCAAATTACATTCGCCCATCTTAACATCCGGACAAGTCAAACTCAAACGAGACTACACTCTGCTACAGAGGACTCTTGAGAAAGCACATAATCACACACCGGACACCACCCCTCCTCCAGCTCCTCACGCCTTTCCGGGCTGGAGCAATCCCAAGAAAAGCCGTTCAGCTCACGGCGGACTCCTTGGTGACGCACCTTCCTCCAGTCCACCCCCACTCACACCTTCCCGATTTGAAGGCCTTCCCCTCACCTTTAGCCCTTACTCTGCAACCAGTCCCCCCACACTATCTCAAGCTTTACCACGTCGTCGTGGCCGACCACGCCGCGCTCAGCTTCCTAATAACGCATCTTCTCTCCCAAACCCGTCCGCCAGGTCCACATCCCCTCGACAAGTTACCTTTGTGACAGATGCTATGACCCAAAAACCGAAAAAACGTAAGTCTACTAAGGCCAAGCAAAACTTCGATCCAGCCCCATCAACTTCATCTCCCCCTACTGAATCCATCATCGTCCCCACCCTGGACAGTTCCGCCCCAGCTCCTGATCATTCTCCGTCCCTGCTCGCCCCCTCAACGCACCTTCCGAGTGCCCCCTCGAACCCAGATATCTCGCCCCCCTTTTGCTTTCAAACCCTACAACTGCCTCACCCACCTGATAAACACGGGACAACAGAAATCCAAATCGACGCTGACCACTCTATCCTTGTCAACGAGTTGTCTGTCACCCTCATCAGCCCTAGATCTCGCTCCGCCCGCCAGCGGAAAGCCCCCGCACGCTTCTCTTCCCCGATCTAACCATCCCTCTCTCAAAGCACTCTCAGCAATCCTCATCAACTGCAGGTCACTTACGCCTAAAATTAATCAGCTACGAGCTTTTCTGTCCTCTAACGAGATTGACATATGCGTTCTTGTTGAGACTTGGCTGTCCCCTTCCATCCACTGTGATGACCTTTTCCTCATTCATGGATACACGTTCCTTCGTAGCGACAGAACTGTCGGTCGTGGAGGCGGACTAGCTGACCTATGTCCGATCCCTTCTTATGCCCAAACGCTTGTCGACATCGAACTCTCAAGGTTTGGAATTTTTCTCGTTTCAGCTACAAATACTTAAGCAAAGCATATCTACCTGCGTTGTCTACAGACCCCCTAATATCTCACTCATCGACGACACTCGCGGGGCCCAACTCCTTTCCACTCTTTTCTCTTTACACTCTGATCGGTACGTCGTTGTGGGTGATCTCAACCTCCCCATGACTAACTGGCATAATCTAGCTTCCGAAAGTCACCCACTGCGTCGACTCTTTGCGGATAACCTGCTACACCAATTCGTGCATTTTCCTACCCGAGGGAACAACCAACTGGATTGTGTTCTCTCCAATAACGAGGTGACCGATGTTCGCTCTCGGGAAATCTTCCCCAATCTTGATCACTGTCAGGTATCCTTCCTCTTACCTCTCTTATCCTTCACCCCTCGAGAAGACACCCAATCTTTCAGACGATTCACCAACTGGGAAGAGTTCCGCCGACTCTGTGACACAGTTAACTGGAGGGACCTCTTTCTCCCAAACAACCTCTCCTCGTGCTTCTCCGAAGTCCATAACATCCTATCCTCCCACTATAACTCCGCCACCTCTATTCAACAAGTATACTCGACGAATAAGTTGAACGCTCTGTTTAAGGCACGTGACAACCTCGCACGCAGCTCTCGCCTACGCACATCGTCACTTGCTCGCGCCCTCGCTCTGAGACGCATTGATGGGCTCATTAAACAGGCTATCAACAAACAAGCGCTCCACGTCGAAAAACGCATCCGCTCAGCTCCTAACCCCCGGGCAAAGTTCGCCATCATCAAACACCAATTGTTGCAAAAGCCCAAAACCTCGTATATCAACTTCTCTCAGTCAGACGACCTTTGCTTCGCTAACGATTATCTGACTCATCTTCTCGACTCATTTTCCTCTCCCACTCCGCCTATTGAGATGGTAGACAACGGAGACTCCGAGAACCTTCGCTGGTTATACGTCTCTCCGGCTTCCGTCGCCCAAGCAGTTAAAGACATTAAATCTAAACACCAATTTGATCAATACGGTGTTTCAGTCAGCATGATTGCGCTGCTTGGCTGGAACGTTTTCTCTCTACTTGCAGATGTTATTAATCATTGTGTCGAAACCATCTATCTTCCCTCGGACTGGCTTTGCTCGACGATCTCTCCCATCCCCAAAAACGGCTCTTCCTCGACCTCATCATTTAAAGATCTCCGCCCCATTACTATCGTACCTTCTTTCACCAAAATCTTCGACAGGATCCTATACAACCTAATCTACCCTTTCATTAAGTCTCATGAAAACTTCTACCTCCTTGATGATCAACATGGATTCTTGAACGGCCGCTCATCTTCCACCAACTTAGTTAGTATTCTCGATCATTGCTACTCTTCTTTCTCTAAAGGGCTTCAGTGCACTCTCCTCTTCCTAGATATATCCAAGGCTTTTGACTCGCTGTCATTTTCAGCAATTGAATCTGCCTTAATGAGAAGCGGTATATGCGGCAATGTTCTCAATCTTATCAGCTATTATCTTCGGAATCGATATGCAAGAGTAAAAGTTGGCAGTAGTCTCTCGAGGCCAACCCATGTCCGATCCGGTGTTCCCCAGGGCTCTGTACTTGGTCCCATTCTCTTCAACCTTACACTCGCACACATACAGGTTGAAGACACTCTTTTCAAGCTGTTCAAATATGCGGATGATATGGTCATCGTATTCAGCAACCCCACAACTTCCAACCCTTCCTCATCCCTTATATCGGAGCTCCTATCCTCGCTCCACTTGCAGCTCAGCGGAATCGGACTCAAACTAAATCCCACCAAAACTCGCTTAATGAGACTCTCGTCTGATCCATTCTGCTCTATCCCGGCTGCCAACTACCCCCTCGACATAGAAATAATAGATTCGGCCAAACATCTCGGCATTCAATTCTCAAAATCCCTAGACTTCTCCCCACACCTTACACACACTACTTCCAAACTCTTCAAATGGGCCCGTCTGATCTGTTTTAAGACTAACAATCCCACTCTCCAACTCACATTATTCAAGGTCTACGTTCTGCCCCTCATTTCCTACGCCAGCGAATTCTACTGTCCTCTCACCCACGCCTCCTCGTACACCATTGAACAGGTATCCTCCAGATTTCTTAAGCGAGTCTTCCCGAACTGCCAAAACTACAGGGAACGCCTACTTCTAGCTAACCTTCTTCCGCTTTGGTTCACACGTCACCTTCGAGTCATTTCTTTTATCCATAAGATCTCAACTTCCTTACCACTCTCCAACTTTGCCCACCCAAGTCACCACTACGCCACACGTTCTAGTAACTCTTCTATCCAAGCCTACCATACCCCCACCATATTTAAAAAAATCTATCTCTTCTCCAAAGCCACTAATGTCTTCAACGCTCTCCCCACAGACATAAAACTCCTACCCCAGCACGAATTCAAAAAGGCAGCCCATCAGTACTTCTTCAACAAATTTCTTTGTGATACGACCGATTGGAAACGAAACTGGTTCCTTCTCAATCCATAACATTTACTTCACCCCAGGCTATCTTCTTAACTAACTTCGTAGGGTTAAATCCAT
>JAQBSW010006449.1:0-48440 GCA_029291075.1 Eudiplozoon nipponicum | reverse complement strand
CATTTCTACAAGTATATACAGCAATTATTCTGGATTATTTAGTGCTATTTTTGTTCAGAAAATCATAACTGTATGTTTGGTCTAGCCAATCACATCCTAACCTAGACTAACTTTCAAAATCGTAATGTACCTTTCTTTCACATAGAACCACATGAGCCAACGTAGATTATTTTCTAACGATGAGCACTTGTTGTTGCATTAGTCATACGTTGTTGGTAACCTACTTGTGCTATGCTTCTCAAACAACAATTGGCGAATACCTGTAAGCGTCTAAACTAATCAACTCTAAGAGGTGAAGTCTAGCAAGCGTATAATAAAACTGCGCTTAAAATGCATAGTAAACACATTATTTTGGACAGAGAGAAATACCCGCGTTTCTCCATAAATGGTGATGGTTCGAAAAAGCTAATCTAGCTTACGCGACTCTCATACTCAGTTAGTCAGATATATTGCCTGAGTTATTGATAGAGCTGCCAAGGTATGAAAATTTCTCAACTAAATCAAAATCTCCACTCTGTAGACGCAGAGATGAAGTGAGTGGTGGGTGGTCCTTCAAAAGTATCTAACATTTCGAGGGTGCGAATTTCATACTGAAAGAGGGAACGACTGCTGATCCATTCAAAAAGGCCTGAGCAGAATCTCGTTTGTCGAATAATAGTACGAAATCCTCTGCATAGTCAAGATCGACTATTCTACCGAGGTTTGGAAGAATGTTGGTCATAATAGCACCTATTACAAAATTAAACAAAAAATGAGCAAAGTAGACAGCTTTGACAAACCCCACTGTAGGTAGCAAAACTTTGATTTAATTTGTTATAGACCTTAACGCGACCAGAAGTGCTTGTGAAGAGTGCGCGTAGAATATTTCAGACATCAACCTTCAACAGAATATCGATAGGAACATTTCAATCCACCGAATCAAATACACACTTGAATTCTAAGAAGACGACCTTTATGGGATGGCGATATACATGTCGCTGTTCAAAATCTTGCCATAAGGATGAAATATTGTCTATAAAACCTCGTCCTGACCGGAATCCGGCTTGTTCTTCTCCAGTATGTGATTCACGCAAAGTGCTAAGACGGCGTAACTTAATCGAAGAAAATAACCTAGACGCTGCTGAAATCAAGCTTATACCATGATCATTATCACAAGAATTACGGTTGCCTATTTTGAAGATAGGAATGATGGTCGACTCGTTCCAGCATAATTCTGTGAGGATATTTTCTTTTATCTAAATTGGTCTCAAATTATATTCCATAAACCAGTCAGGATATCAATTTGTCCTCAACATATCGCAAAACAAGTTTAACTTTAATCTAATTTTCTTAGAAGAAATCCTGTGTATTCGAGTGCCAAGATTGGTTATGAGGTTCAATTTGTTAGTCCTTGGAACACTAATGGAGTAATGGATATACATCCCAGTCCAACTATTAAAAAAATCTAATTACCTTCCTTCAAATTATATTCGATAAAACAGGCTGGAGAACCACTCTTTCTCAAGTCATGCTACAAATTATAATAGAAACCAAAAACTCTAAATGAAAAGAGATAAGTTATTGATGCCAATGGAAAATTAGAAAATGCCATACGCAATTTTTTAAATAAAACTACTTCAAAAAGGTAAGCTAAGCATGATATCGTCACAGAGGCCAAAAGTGCATCGATTACAAAGCATATAAATGCAAATTCAGGAGGTTAAACACCGCCGCATTTATTCTCGCTGCCAAAGTAATCCGCAATAATATTTTCCTCCACTCAGACCAATATTACCTATAGTTAACTGTCCGCAGTATGGGTTATCACAAACGCCTTCAAAAGTAACATACGTGGCTCAAAAATGACACCAAATATTTTCGTGGTTCGCCTATAGACACATTATATATAAATTCTTCGAAGGCCACCTTTACTCTTATATTTATTGAATTATATTTTTGACTGCGCCTATTAAGGTCATTAGTGATAATGTTTTATGTTAAAAATAGTGTACACTTTTGGTTAGTCATTTAATTTTTCGGGAACAATCTTTTGAGTGAAAGTTGTTGCTTTTTGTTACAAAATGGGATTATTATATTTAACTTATTCATGTTTTTCTATCATTGTTTGTAGATTGGCACTCAAAATAGGCGACGTGTTCGGCTTCGTGATGGCTGAATGCTGATTCGTCTCGTCACTCCGAAAGCTTCTACACCATTCTTACTAACTACATAAAATGAAGGTCGATCTTATCTTGGTTGTATAACGTTTCGGTACTTCATATCCAATACCTTCATTAAAAATCTAATAACGCTCAGTACATTAATCACAAGACCAATTAAAATATAAATAGATCCGCCTCAAGCGATGTTACAGCTTTTGCTTAAATCTGTTATTTTGATTAGTGTGTTATAAGATTTCTGAAGGTACAGGAGATGACGTCATACATTCAAACAATACAGACTGCGGTTTCGGTTCCAAATCGCCTACATACGACCCAACATTCTATCTTATCATTCTGGTCACAACTGAACTAATTTGTTACTAGGTTCGCAACACCTAATACATACTTGCATATATATTAGTTCTTCGCAACAAACAGTATTTAACTGTTATATATTGAATTGAATGATGTCATGCTTACCGCGAAATGTGATAACTGATATCGATCAAGGCCAGAGTGTATGGATTTACTGGAGTAACAGGTGTTCAGAAATTGTTGTAATTCTCAATTTCGGTGAACTATAGCATAAATTGATATCCATCATGTTGGTACCATGTACCGACTTGGAAACCATAGTGTTAGTACCATGTACCTTTTCGGTACAATAATGTTGGTATCGGTTACTAACACAATAGCCATAGTGTTAGTATCCTTTACAGACTCGGTATATATATTATATAGTGTGAGTTAGCGTTGAAGTCGCATTGTCGTAGACTTTATATGATGTTAGCTTCACTATTGCAGGTTTACACATTCGTCTAGGAGATTGTACCGTCCTATTATCCCACATTCTTCACCCAAATATATAGTGGTTAAAGGGCGTAATACCGGCTCCTACTGATGAGTCGCCAGTAAGCACGAAACGAATGTGCATGAGATTATACTTACTGTTCATGTTGTCTTTGGTTTATTCTTCTGGTCACAACTGAACTAATTTGTTACTAGGTTCGCAACACCTAATACATATTTGCATTCTATCTTAATGACTGTTTTCTATCCAGTGTGAGTAGTGTACTGTGTGTAATTAGATTTCTTAAGATGGTACTGGCATTGAAGTACCGAAACGTCATGCAACCATAATTAGATCTACTTTCATTTCTAATGGTGTGGAAGCCTTCGGAGTGACAGGACGAATCAGCACCCAGTCAGCCCGAATCGGATCATTGTGAAACTCTACAAAATCTACAAACCACAAAAGAAAATCTTTGATAAGTTTAATCTTTTGCTTGTTTTAATTGAACACACACACACGCGCGCGTTTAAAGAGTGATTGTTTCTTGTTTTTCCTAGGTCCTTAGTTCGTGTGTCTGGCATACAATGTACTTTAAAGTACATATTTTATGTCAAACTATTTGTGTGATGTGCTTTCCATTGAAAAAGACTGCAGCAACAATAAGTCGAAATATATGGAATAATCCGGTAGACATTGAATGCAAACACCTCGTGTCGCAACACAAGGAAAAGGAAATACATTTTACTTGACTGGAAATGTCGGCTGCACAATTTCTATGCAGTCACGAACGTAAACTTTTTGCAGCTTTTGCCACATGTATATAGATAATCCAATCAGACAACCGCTGATTCCGCGGGTGGTAATAACAATTCATTAAATCAAGTTTGCAAGCTTGGAGTAAACACCAATCACATTGTATTTAACCAGTCGGTGCAAAAACAGCAAAACAGCAAAACTACTGTCAGTCACACATACTGACGCGTTTCGACCTTCCATGACCATTGGAGTAGGACGGCAAAAGAACTAGCGAGGATCAAACCGCAATACATATATATGGAAAGCAAAATGAGATATGCGGCTCTCACCTCTAGTTGTCTAACAAACATTTTACTTGACTGGAAATGTCAGCTTTAAAATTTCTATGCAGTCACGAACGTTAACATTTTGCAGCTTTCGCCAGATATATAAAAGTAATACAATTAAACAATCATTGAGCGCGCGGGTGGCGGTAAATATTCTTTAAATAAAGTGTGCAAGCTTGCAGTAAACACTGATCGCTGACGGTAGTTTTATTGTGATGTTCGACGAATGGTTAAATACAATGGGATTGGTGTTTACTTCAAGCTCGCAAACTTGATTTAATGAATCGTTAACACCCCCGCGCAATCAATGATTGTTTAATTGCATCATGTATATATATATATATATATATATATATATATATATATATATACGTCGTCAGTGTAAGTTATCCTGCTAATTTAAATGATTTCAGATGTGAGACCCGATCAACTAATTTGTACTAAGCCAGCTGTTGCTCAAATAAAAATGATCCCACTGCCTCGAAATCGGTATTGTGTATTTCTGAAAGATGAAAATAATGATTTCGACCCATTGATAGTGCTTACATTGTTAGCCTAACAATTTCTGGTTGGCACTAAACCAGTCAATGCATTTGGCTTTTAGCATGCTGTATACTGACCAGTGGTCCAGTAATGAATATAACCATGACCTAGAAAATTCGTCCCGTTCGAACAGCCAATAACCTGGTACACATGGATACGTAATTTGTTATGACTGAATCTGTTTAATGGGTGTGCGCAAATTCTCTTAGGCATATTTTGTGTGTTGACCTTGAGACCACTTTGCCTTATTGTCGAAGTTGTACCACACGTAATCTTTAGGGCAGCATAAAGATTTAACTTCTTCCGTGTGATCGTCTAAAACTTTTTTTCATTTATGGATGTGCCTTTTTCAGTGGATGAAGACCTAGATTCCGTTTTCATTTTGTAAGACAGCCTACGACACAACGCTGATAACAAACATAATTCTGGAAGATTTTGCTTTGAGGTGCTAGCGACCGTATTAGCAAATGCAGATTCGCCTTGTTCAGGCCAGAGGTCAGACTGATCCCCACAGGCAGCATAAGAGCCATGTCACAGGAGATATAATAGCACAAGTAGCTCAATTTATAAACCAATCAATGACAGCCTTTTAAATCAGATTACCTGGTGTGGAGCATGTAGAATGCTAAAGCCCTTAAAAGACCTAAGGCAAGAAATAAGAGAATAAACCTACTCAAAAGGTCAACATTGACTAGCTTATCCAAAAGTAAATTAATATGCTATATTAAATTGAATTTTTCTTTGTATGCGGGAGTAGGATATATAAAAAAAACTTGTTTAATCTCACATTTAAAAATGGGCGAAGAACCATGTTATAGGAGCTATAATGACAAAAGAAACTCAATTTACACACCCCTAAAGGCAATGATGGCCTTTAAAATTTAGATTATCAGGTATGAAGCATGTAGACTGCTAAAGCCCAAGGCAAGCAATAAAAGTATAAAAATACAAATAATGTAAACATTGACTAGTTTATCTAAAAGTAAATTAATATGCTAAACTAAATTGAATTTTGCATTGTATGCGGGAGTAGGATGTTTTTCTTAAATTGTTTAAACTCACATTAAAAATTGGGCGATCGAGAGAAAGCTGTTTTTGTATTTGTTGATTAACGACACTGAACAAAGTATCAGAATCTAAAAGAAACGAAAAAAATATATGAATGAAATCAAAAGATTTTTATATCTATGCCACATGCCCTTCGAAGCAAATACCGGACACAAATCAAACATTGTTGGAAAATAATGAAAAACAGACTAGCACTATGACGAAAAGTAAAAGCCACGATTAACACCAGAATGTGACCTGATGATCTACGTTCGATGAGCATAGCATCAAAATCGTAAAGTCACAGACCGCACAACCCTGATTCCGATTTATTTTCGATAGATTTTCCACTATGCGGACAACTGGTCGTTCTAACTTACAGCATCAGCCACAACTTTCCATTTCGAACCGTTATTAATCTAAAGCTGTTAAACTAAAAGACGAGAGCAATAAGGCGGAATGCATAACTTTGATTCCGATTTTGTTTCGATAGATCTTTCACTATTTGGGCACGCTTTCGTTCTAACTTACAACAGAGGCCATAAATTACCAAGCAAAACCAATATTATTCCAAAGCTGGTACACCAAAGAATGAGAACAATGGTAACAATTCTTTTAATCAAGTTTGCGAACTTGAAGTAAACACCAATCCCATTGTATTTAGCCAGTCGTCGAACAACATGACAAAACTACCGCCAGTCGCAACGCACTGACGTGTATCGACCTCGCATGTTCATCATCAGAGTACGACGGAAAACTGACTAGCGAGGATCAAACCGCATTGTATATATATGGAAAGCAAAATTAGATATGCGGCTCTCAACTCTAGTAGTCTCGCATACATTGAACTTGACTGGAAATGTCGGCTGCACAATTTCTATGCAGTCACGAACATTAACTTTTTGCAGCTTTCGCCACATATATAAATAGGTAATACAATTAAACAATCATTGATTGCGCGGGTGGTGGTAACAATTATTTAAATCAAGTTTGTGAGCTTGAAGTAAACACCAATCCCATTATATTTAACCAGTCGTCGAACATCATAACAAAACTACCGCCGTCGTAATCTGATGATGATCATAGAAGTTCGAAACGCGTTAGTGCGTTGCGACTGACAGTAGTTTTGTTATGTTGTTCGACGATTGATTAAATACAATGGGATTGGTGTTTACTTCAAACTCGCAAACTTGATTTAAAGAATCGTTTTTTAATAATATTATTTTTTTAAATATAACAATACACTACGGGGTACAAATTTGCACTAAACTGATTCCGAACATTTTTCTTCACAATAAGCCTCGCAAACATCCTAGAGTTTCATAATCATTCATAGCATGACCATCATCTTCTTACGGCGAATAGTTTGTTTCAAAATTGCAAATCAAGGACAAAAATAAACGCAAAGGTATTAGTAACAGAGTCGCCCACTATATGTTTGAATACAGTACGTATGGCATACATTTTAGACGGAAGTAGTTGAACGATGTTTTCCGTATTATTTGTCGCATTCATTGACATATTTTGAGTTCAGGGTTAATTGAACACCATCTAAAAACTAATTTCGAGTGGGCACAGAGGCGAGTCAATTGAGCGATCAACTCACCTCATTTTGGGGCGAGATACTGAGATAAATTACTGAATAGGCATATTAACATCCAATGGGGTTCACAATAAACCCAACTTTAAAAAAACGAATTAAAATACTTTGTTTTAAGATAGTTCATGCGAAAAATTGAATTCAACGTGAAACCTACCTCTTCAGGTTGTCTGAAATCATTTTAATATTATTTATTTGTTATTCGTATAAGCTAGCCTATTTAATGTAAATCACATTGGTGGCATTTTTTTAATGACGTATTGATCGAAAAAACCTCTCGTTTGACAACACGACGAGAAAAAGTGTAAAAATTGCAAAAAATAGAGCCTATAGGCATCAAACTGTCAATTGAGTCAAGCAGAACAATCGAAAACCAATGATTGTAGTCCCATTTAATTTTAAACTGATTAGTTCATATGTGTAATTAAAGAAATCACTCACATCGACTTACAACAAACTCAAGGTGCAAATATTAAGTTATAGCGCTATTGATGCTGCAGATGGATTAAATCTGTATATAAAAAGTGCTCGTTTAATATGTGCCCAATAAGGGCACAATGGGAGCAGTAGACGAATTTTGTTCGCTGTCTTATGCAAGGTTTCGTCTATACCAACAATATGTGCAATAACAATCTATGGCATAAAACTTCTATTCAACACTGCTTAACCACGTGCAATGCTGTCCATTATTATAATGACTGATTGAGAATGGCTAATCGGCGTTTAATCTTGAAAGCACTAACACGTGGATTCACACAAAGAAAATGCTTATCAATGCACAAAAGGGACTAAAAATGAAAAGGTATGCAATGCGTGACTCGTTTCATCAAAAAGTGCCATTATCCTTTAATAAGAAAAGGCTAGCTATAATTAAACTTCGTATAACACTGAAAATAATTAATAATTCACGACTCCCACGGCATAAGGTATGAGTTGTATGACAGAACAATATGCGTGACGGTTCGATTATTGGACGCAGCAATTCGGGCTACTAAAATTAAATTGAAATATGTCTAGAAGATTGCTGGTATTTGCTATCTTATTGAATGTTTGGTATGTTAATAAGCCCATTATATAACACAGAAACCACCAAAAATACATGTATAAAAGATTGAACATTATGATTTTGTTCCATCACCCGCGCACTCAATGATTGTTTAATTGATCCTACTGTGTCGAAGATTATGGACGCGTATATGCATTCGCCCAGTGCTGTCTGAGATGCATAGCCCATATAGTTTACCAAAGAAGAATGAGCAATACTGACATCCGTATAAGTATTTTTAGGTTGACCACCGGGTGCATCTCTCTAGACTCACAATAGCAGATTTAAACAAATGTGGTCTATTGTGCTGTGGACATAAGTAGACAAATTGGCCTGAAGATGGAAAGGGGATTCACCTTTAGAAACGTCGCCAGTAAACAAAGATGTGATAGAACCGCATTTCCAATGGGACGAATACAAACTCAGCCCAATCGAATACAAAACGAATTTGGAAATTGTGATCAATCGGATCTTTTTGAAACTGTCCGTGCAAAGCTACTACCCGCGTACGCAAAACGCGGCATTGGAATATATGATGCTGGCACTCCGACAAAACAATTTTTTAAAAACAAGTCACTAGTTTATATTCAAATCATGTATGAAATTTTGGTTGTTTAGCTGAAGATGAAAGACCTCGTATACAACACCTTCCAAAGTGAGTAACAATTTTTCGTTTGCTGGTTCGAAAAACACCTAGAATTTCGCCTGATATTGAGTTTGGTCTGTGTGAACAGTATGTTTAGCTATAGTGGGAACGTCCAGCTGTTCTGTCAGACTGATTTTGAACTCGCTTCGTTAGTAATCGACCAGTCCAACCCACGTAGCGCAATGAGCAGATATCGCGTTTGCGCATATAAACACTGTTGGGCTTTTAGATAACAGGGAGCTTATCCTTTACATTTAAGTTAGTCAGGAGTTTTGTGTATAAACACGTATTGTGTAATGGACGATTTTCTACGCGAAGAGCAAATATTTCGGATGATGCGTATGGATGCTTCAAGACACGATTTATTTCCCGATTTACATCACAAGTGCATATAAATGGCTGAATTTAAATGTGTGCATGATATTATCAAATATATAAAATAAAGATGATATATTAAATGTTGGAAGAAGCGATAAAACGTACTTGTATAAATTCGGTTTAATATGCGAAGTCGTGTTTCAGGAACGAAGCGCTTCTCAATAAACTCCGAAATGAAATCCCGAAGATTATACCTGGGAATCAGAGAAAAATTATCTAAAGAATTACTCACGATATAAAATAAACACAAAATCTACAAAACAGACATCCATTCTAGCGAACTTATGTAAAAGGCAAGGATGAGCAGGCAAATAACGATTCTCTGGTTCCCCATATCTTCGTCAAGGGCTCGAGGTAAAAGAACTGATTTACTTATATACGCTATTTGCAAAATTGGTTCTTAGTAAAGAGTGCTTACGAACTGACAATCCTTAAAGAGCATAAACGTAAAGAATAAAACAAGTCATGCGTATACTATGATGGTTAAGAAAATAAATACGGTTGTCTACATAAAAGATGGGAATGATGGTTGAAACGTCCCAAATAAATGCCATCCGTAACTAGGCTCGGTAGTAGATCATCGAGATATGCAGCTTTGGAACGTTTAAGAAATGAGATTGCATTTCTTATTTTTTATTATGACAGTTTATTAAGATTAAAGTTCCACATTAACAATGTTGATATAATTTTGAGGATCGGGACTAATGAAAATACTCAAGAATATTGTGCTCACCGATCATGACAGCACATTTCATCGGTTATATGTCAACCCTTACTATTATTTATTATTTTCCTGATCGTTAATGTTTACTGAACTGTTGAGCGAATAAGTTAGCAGAGCAGACTTTGGCTGGTACATTATTCCAGCCCTTCAGCCTTTTCAGTGCAGAAAAACTCCAGATCAGCTTTGCACAATGCTTAATTTGGCGTCTAATAGATTTAAAAATAGTATTATAAGCCGCGCTAGCAGGAATTTAGCGCGCAGTTCTTAGCATCTCCACAGACGTATAAGTGATACACTGACTGATTCTACGTGTGGTTACCGTGTCATACACAGAAGTACTTCTGGTATGCTTGGCAGATCTCATCTTCGTCCATTGTATATATTTGAATTTTCAAAATGACGACTGATTGATTTATATTTCAGTAAATCTACATTTTTGGCGCAAATACGGCCATTCGAGTTTGATAGCATAAATGTGCAAAATTAATCTTAATTAACTTTCTTGTAAATGAGATTGTAAACATACAACGGCTAAGAGTCTAGTCGAATTGGCAAATGTGTTTTATAAAACGACAGTCTTGGATTCAACCACAATATCTATAACCCATTTCCAAAAGATCTATTTGAATCGGTAGGCCGGAGCACAACATGTGACACAACGCCTTAAACTACATGCGAAAATTGTGCTATTCAAGTATAGCCAATGTTCTACGCAGTTATTCACGCGTCTCCAATCAAACAAAATGCAACATTCTATACGCGCCCAACTTAAGTATGCATGCCCCATAACAAGGACAACATCCGAACTGTTCGTCCATCAAAAAAAATAGCTTGGATCAAGGGTGAAAGCGCCCTACCTGCCATTTGAGCTTCATTCAGTGTGAATACATTCAGATAAAACTAAAATACAACGTTAAAGGAAAATTTACAGCATCAGCAAGAAGGCGTCAACAGTAGCTCGAGTTAGCTTATCCAATCTGAGCGAATTGGCAGTTGAGGTGACCTATTATGTACTGTGCGACGCTCAATGCAACATGGAATCTTTAATGATTATCTCATTCAGGGCTAGGCGTGGGCCACTAAACAATACAAGGTCACCAATTCCTAGAGGTTATAGATTGTATTCCATTTCTTGTTTTCTGGAAAACCCGACAAACACCAACTGAAACTGGCAGATATGATTTGAATGATTGGTGCGCAGTGCGAGCTTCATATGTTCACTTTCGGCGAGTTGCATTCACGGGTTTTTGCTTTGCACTATCAGTTTCGATTGGTTCTTATTTCCTAATACATATCGATCTGGTCTTCGTTTTATCTGGGTGCGAATTCGTCCCTTTCTTCCGAAGGCTTCAACATCGTGAACATTAACCACTGGAAATGAGGTACGATCTAATCTTCGTTGACTGGCAACGTTTTTATATGGAATTTCCCATATCATCATCAGGTCTCTAATTACACACACAGTACAATGCTCACAATGGCAGATTTAAGCCAATGTGATTAAATCTGCTGTTGTAAGCATTTCACTGTGTGTGAGGAAACGTATTAAAATCTAAACAAATAAAGATGATAGCAAACTGTCCCGTAGAACTGTATTTTGTCCTTTTCGAGGGTCATTTTTCAGTTAAAGTACTGAAAACATAAATAATTCGAGCGATATAGACACAGTCTTTATCGAGAGTTGTTTTCAAGCGAACAAAGCTGGTGCAAATAAATCATCTTTACGTGAGAATGGGCACATAGATCTTATTTAATTTTCAATCTACTTGCAACACCAAGCACATTGGCAGATTGAAAAAGTGGTGCAGATTAAAAGTGCTAAAAAGTAAATCTCCTGAACAAAAATCAGCAATCTGAAACCATATACTACTCAAAAGCTACATTGTCAGTAGCTAAGAATTTATGGCGTTAAAGAAAAGTTTACGACCGAAGTTATCACAACAAATAGGCCTAACCCTTGCTTGAACGTGCAGAACATAATACAAAATAAATCAAATCAGAGTTGAATAGAAATAGCATCGCCAAGGCTATAAAGCAGTATAAAATTAACACATTCGTTGCGTATGAATACATTCGAAATTAACGCAATACCGCACGGCATAGTTTTACGAAATAGAACTTTATTGTGATACTGAATAGATAGACATAGTTTAGATAGAACGAAGTAATTATTTTCCTCCTCGACAATGCTTCACTCTTTAAAACGATGACGACAAAATCTACGATTATAATTCGATAAAAGAATAGGCACAATTGAATCAATTATATATATATATATATATATATATATATATATATATATGCATTAATATACTTTTTTATACATATATTTATAGTATCCACTTTTCAGTACTGAAGAGAAAGGGAAGTTTGTCCGAAAGCACTTCTTCTTAGCATATTCTGAGAAATCCCGTAATTATTTGCATTTTCTCGTCTTCACGGATTAGTGAATTATAAGTTTCTAATTAGGGCTTCCATTTAATAGTGTTATCAGCATTGAACGTGTAAAATGCCTTAAGTAAAACCAAGAGTCTCTACACAGCCTAAAACATTGGAGACAGAGCGTGTTCATCAGAAATGTTTTGCGTGTACGTGTGAATATGCGTAGGAAATCGTTGTTTGTAGAAAGGCAGTGGAGCATTTTCTGACCAAGTGCATCTGATATCCGGTGCAGCCACTTGCATTAATTTTCTGACTGCACATTCTTGTCACTTTGACACATAGCGTGTAATTTAGCACTCTTACGCAAATGTAGACTTCCATTTACTGTGTCTGTCTTTCTGCAAAATTTATTGTGTCCGGCGTTTGCAACTGGATGTAGGTGTTCTTAGTAATGGTTTGGGAGAAAACAAAAGTAGTGCAAACTAAAAAGTCAACTGTAAATAAAAAGAGAAGTAAATGTAAACAAGGTCGAGGCAAAAAACCGTGAAAGTTCGTAAATATTCTATCACAAAGAGAGAACGTACTGAATCGTATTTGCAGTCGGTTTAGGAGTATGAGCACCACGTGGCTTCTGTTGATTCTGCTTCGACTTCGGCAACCCATTCTCTGTTATATCGCAGCTTGCACCAACACAGCTGGGAAGAGCCAATATCTGTGACGAAGATTCAATAGCCGCAATTAAACTCATCACGGCTGAGTAGACAGCTGTAATATTGTCAATTGATGCACGGCACACCAAAGGGTAGGCAGTCGCCGCCGATCCCAAAAACACATTGCTGTTAGATGTATTTGAACCAGGCAGAATACTACGTATCATTCCGCTAATAACAGCCTCACTCGTGTTTGTTGAACCCGCGGCTGCAATTCCAGAATTGTTCAACGGAGACACAACAGCTCCAAAACTGTTTGATATCAGGTTAGAGCCTGCACCACCTTCAAGTCTGGAAGCAATAAGTCCATCGTTGGAAGGCAACCCGTGATTTTGGTGAGACTGCGCACTCTCTATGCTAGATAAATGAGCACTGTTCAACTGTAGACCATGCCCAGCCAACGCACTGCCACCGCCTGTCGCACCACTTGCTATTAGATCGTTTGCAGGCAGATCAGAGCTTGGCTAAAATCAGACGGTAAAACGTTTAACAAATTTCTAGGGACAACAACAGCACTTTGTTTGACTTGTTTCGTTCTACAACGCAGTTATGGCGTCGCCCATTGAGGAACATCGAAATAGTGTACGCGATCTAATATGAATAAACACGAGCATATCACTCTTGCTTAAAGGCAGTGCATGCAATGTACTTATATGAGTCGTTCGGTTATACGTTAGTGAAACTTGGCCGACTAGTTTTGATGATTTCAGAAGCTTATCAGCATTCAATCACCGTTGTTTGAGAAGCATATTCAATACCGTTTAGCAAAAAATGAACACGCAACGCCGATATCCGTAGGCGTATTTTTGGTTCGGCGAACAAGAATCATCGTTAGACTAACAAAGAAGACTTCAACAATAAAGCTGGCTCGATCACGCTTTCCATGTCTTCAATTCGATTGTCCTCTAGACCATTTTCCTTTTAGTCAGTACCAGATTTTCAATGTGACTGTTTTACACTGGTAGCACTTGACTAAAAAAGTGCGTCCGAAATAGTGAGCGAATACACAGAGATAGAACAAACAGTACATTTTAAAATAAGACCTAAAATCATACATGTATGCCTTAGGTATTGCGTACCCAGTAACAAATTAGTTCAAATAGGACCGGAAGGATTTAGCGGTCAGCATGAACGATCGGTATGATCTCATGTACTCTTGCGTTTCTTGCTTAGTGACGACCCATCAGTAAGAGCCGGTACTATGCTCCATATTTGGCCAAAAAACGTGGGACAGATGGACGGTAGATCCGCTTATGCAGGCGTGCATTAAATATTGATTTAAATTGGATTCAAATTAAGTTATTTAAACTCTTTAAATCAAGTTTGCGAGCTTGAAGTAAACACCAATCCCATTGTATTTAACCAGTCGTCGAACAACATAACAAAGTCACCGCCACTCGCACGCACTATGTACGACGACTGGTTAAATACAATGGGATTGGTGTTTACTTCAAGCTCGCAAACTTGATTTAGAGAGTTTAAATAGCTTAATTTGAATCCAATTCAATGAGATTAAATCTTTTATTGTTCAGCTCTAATAGCATTATATGTTAACTATATTCATATAAAAATTATTAACGCATTCGAAAAAAATTCAGCCAGCAGTGAGATTGTGCTAGGCGGTGTCTAAAGACAAATGCCACAAGCCTAAGTTTAGATAAAAAAGATCAAACAATATTTTTACTTGAAATTTGAAATTTTTCTCTATTTATAAGACAATTATTAACGTTTCGGAATGACTAAACTATATATAGTGAGGTGGCTTTGCAGTCGCATTGTCGAACACTGAAGGGAAAAAGTGAGAACCCATCAATCAAGGCCAATAATCGGTGCTGCTGGAAATGTACAGGATTCAAGATTTTACCGACCTACGAGTGCTATCAATTGTCCCGCACACGAAAAATGCGGCCAAATCCACAACAGGAAGGACAGCACTGAGCACCAGATCTCAACATTTAGTAAACAATTGGTTTATGTGGGACCACAGAGATCTGTAAAAGTCAATATATACATAAGATGTTATCTCATTAACGCATGTATTTCGAGCTTAGCGACAAATCATCAGTTGAACGAGGCATTTGAATAATGCGATCTCCTATACATATAGCTATTAGGACAGTGGTTATTTCAAATAGAGTCATCCACAGTAAGAACGAAACTCATGCATACGGGAGATTTCACTTTTTATTCATGCTGACTTTTGCATGTCCCCCTGAGCCAATTTGAGTGATTTAAAAAAAAAATACTCTATACCTAATACATAAATAGAAATATCTTTTTTGGCAGCCAAGTATATATAAAAAATATATTTGTTAGGGTGATGGCACGAATAACACTAAAATTTGATAACTGATGCCGATGGAGACCAGCTCATGGCGTTTATGCAGTAGTTGTGATTATTCAGACTATTTTATTCTCCATTTCGGTGAAACTTTGTTATTACCAAAATCATGGTGTTAGTACTATTTACTGGATTGATATATATTATATGCAGTGCTTTTACTTTGAAGTCAAACTTTAAATAACTTATACAATTAAACAATAATTGATTGCACGGGTGTTGGTAAGAATTCTTTAAATCAAGTTTGCGAGCTTGAAGTAAACACCAATCCCATTGTATTTAACCAGTCGTCGTACATAGTGCGTGCGAGTGGCGGTGACTTTCTTATGTTGTACGACGACTGGTTAAATACAATGAGATTGGTATTTACTTCAAGCTCGCAAACTTGATTTAAAGAGTTTAAATAACTTAATTTGAATCCAATTTAAATAAATATTTAATGCACGCACGCATAAGCGGATCTACCGTCCATCTGTCCCACGTTTTTTGGCCAAATATGGAGCATAGTACCGGCTCTTACTGATGGGTCGTCAGTAAGCAAGAAACGCATGAGTACATGAGATCATACCGATCGTTCATGCTGACCGCTAAATCCTTCCGGTCCTATGTGAACTAATTTGTTACTGGGTACGCAATACCTAAGGCATACATGTATGATTTTAGGTTTTATTTTAAAATGTACTGTTTGTTCTATCTCTGTGTATTCGCTCACTATTTCGGACGCACTTTTTTAGTCAAGTGCTACCAGTGTAAAACAGTCACATTGAAAATCTGGTACTGACTAAAAGGAAAATGGTCTAGAGGACAATCGAATTGAAGACATGGAAAGCGTGATCGAGCCAGCTCTATTGTTGAAGTCTTCTTTGTTTGTCTAACGATGATACTTGTTCGCCAAACCAAAAATACGCCTACGGAAAAGTCAATATATACATAAGATGTTATCTCATTAACGCATGTATTTCGAGCTTTGTAGTCGCATTGTCGAACACATAATACGAATTTAACTCCTTTGCTGATTGCATACACATTCTTATAGGAGACTGCACTGTCCATCAGTCCCACATTCGTTGGCGAAATATATAGTTGGTATATGGTGTAGTGTCGGCTCCAACTGATGCGTCTCCTGTAAGCACGAAACCCATTTATACATGAGATTATACTTTTCGTCAATGCTGCCTTTGGTTTATCCTTCTGATCCTATTTTAAATAATTTGTTAAACGCAATATCAAATAAGTTATTGCATACATATTCGTTCTCCACAACATACAGTATATACATAAAACAGTTGCTATTGAGAAATAAAATTGGTCTTGTTTTAACTAGATATAAAAATGTAACGCAACTGACAGACTTTTTGTGCATGTCAGGCTATACGGTTAGACTAGATATTCGTAATACGACCAGTGCAACAATATTGGCACTAAAGTAGGTAGTTGCCATTATATAGATAATTCAAAGTGATAATATGAACGCCTAGAAATCTCCCGTTGGCCACCCGCACTTTTGATAGCCCACTTTTACTCAGCTCTAGCATACGCCGATTACGACAAAATGCAGTTCACTTAGCTTATACCAGGACAGTGGGCACGACCTCATTATGCAAGAACTAATTGACAACGCTCCAAAAACCGAATGTAGACTACTTGTATACCCACGCAGTGTTTCACCATATAGAGGCATTGCTGGGATTGTCAGTCAATTAAATACAGGTTAAATAAAAATTAAATAAGTGAAAATATCGCTAATCAATGTTTCAGCAAATTGACGTGACAAGATTTTAATGCTGTCGAATTTCAACGTAATTTTAACTGTTCAATTTGAAACATTCGGCAAAATTACAGCAAGCAATGGCTCAATTTAACAATGCATGATCAGTCTTGCAACAATAAGGTGTAACGATATTCCAAACAAAGTGCATTGTGGATGACAGAATGCCTGTTTTCCATTATAAGAATTCAATGATGGCAGTTATTTATTAAAAAAAGGTAGAAAGAGAAATGTAATAAAGATTTGTCAATAATTCTGGAAATTTTGGAGCAAACTCAGTCACGAAGGCAAAGCAATAGTACACGCTAGTAAACTTTTTTTTTAATTCTCACAGTTATAAGGAAGCTTACCAACATTCTGTTCTCTCGCATATAACTGTTGACACTCAATGCGTGTGAGGTACCCGAGAACGTAAACATACCATTGGCAGAATTTCCAAACCCAGATGCTCCAATTCCCGAATAGCTGGATAACAGACCACCTACAACTCCTCCAGCACTTGCAATTACTGCTGAAGCTGGTGATGAAGATAAAGATGCAGACGCCTCACTAGGTGTATTTGGTGTTAGCCAAGTGTAGCCAGGCCCCAGCCCGAAACGTGCAGAGCAAAATTGATTGGAAGCCACACCCGATGTAGTAGACCCTGACGAAGTTGCGGAAGACGCGTTATTTGCAGTAAATGATTCTTCTGACATGCTAGACCATAGTGAGTCATTGCCAGGAAAAAGGTCTTCCGAAAAACCTGTAGAACTCGAAGCATGATGACTGGCGTCTTCTCCGTTCGGTAAATTAGTGCTTTTGTTGCCCATTGCAGAATGCGAAATGCCTGTCTGAGTAATTCCACTGTTGCTTATCGAACCGAGAAGGAAAAAATATGAAATTTATTTAGTGTAAGATATATTATGGGCTAATTCCATATCTGTTTTGCTATAAAACTAATTGTGGTAAGGAGCTTCTGATTTAGGCACTTAATTTGAATGACTGTTTACCGTACAAGTGTAATATTTTCATGCATTATTTAGAAAAAATCTCTTGCTCAGATCTCTTCTCGAACCAAACTTATATTTAAGATTCTTAGATGACATTGTATTAATTTGGAATCATGGGGATAAGGATTTGGAGGGTTTTTTTGTATGTAGCTAATCACCTAGGAGAGCTTAAATTTACATTGTAAAAAGAAGGAAAAGAAGAATTGTCATATATGCATGAAAAATTAAAACGAATTGGTCAGATATTAGAGAAAGCTATTTACATGAAAGATACTTATTCGGGTATCCTTCTGAATGACTGGTCTAAACACCTGTTTGGAATGAAAATAGGCATTCTAAAACCCGTGATAATAAGAAAGCTTAAAATAGTGGATATAAAAAATAGGGACAAAGAATTGATGAAATTGAAAGAAATATTCAGGATGAATGGCTGTTAGGCAAAAGTAACTGATGAAATCATAAACGAGACGCGGGAGATTTAATGGAAAAATAAACCAGGCAAAACAGGTATGAGATTTAGAAAGCAAAATGAAGATAAGCACAGAAATCTGGTTCTACGAGATTACAGATTAAGTAGAAAAATTAGGACATTAGCAATGAAATACAAATCAGTATAAATAGATCTGTATTGAATAAGGAAACCACATTTGACACAGGTTTTTTTTCCTATGAGTATGATGTCAACCCTGAAGATGGGACTGGAATTGTAGTCACGAAAATTTGGAAAATCTGGTTCCAACTTCATTTTCAGACAAGCAGCTGATGAGCGGCTTGATAGTGAAGGGACTATTGAGAATCCATCAACCAATGCAAAACATAAACTGTTCACATGGAAATGTAACATATTTAAGATTTTACCGACTTGCGAGTACTATCAATTGTCCCACACAAGAAAAATGCAAAGAAAAACTGTAAATAGATCTCCATTAAAGATGAGATCACATTTACCAGAAAATCTTATGTCTGTAAGTATGATGTCAACCCTGAAGGTAGGACTGGAAATGAAGTCCCGAAAATTTGGAAAAAATCGAAAAATCTTGTTTCAACATATAAGCAGCTGATGCACGGCTTCAGAGTGACGGAACCACTGAGAACCCATCATTCAATGAAAAAAACACTGGGAAATGTTAAGAATTCAAGATTTTAACGACATAAGAGCGCTACCAATTGCCCCGAAATAGTCAATTGAAAATCCAACTCCGACGATGACTTTTGATCAACACAATATAGTAATTGATTGGCTGCAAATAAATAGAAGTAACACACAGATTCAACAAACACGACTAACTTCATTAAATCTAAAATTAGCTACAAAATCAGGTGGGCAAAAGACCAGGCACTAAACGGATGTGCTGCGAAGCAAGGAAAGATTACAGATACAGCAAGAAGCCGAAGCAGTACAATAAGCACAAAATACACATACTCGGTCAATGAAAAACCAAACTAAAAAACGAAGAGCTTGCACGAGAAGAAAATATGTGCACTTTCCTTAAACATTCTATATGCTCAATGTAGAGATGAAACTAGCGGACACTAAACGAATAATCAGATTTCAGACAATTAGAAAAAAATTGATAACCCGCTGAAGCAATACCAAAAGATCCGCACATGTGCGATATATAATGCAAACTCAACTAAATTTAATGCATTAATTTGTATACTTAAAGTGTCATTTAAGGTTTTTGTTAGTTCGGCTTAATCGAAATAATTTTAAAGAGATCTTACAAAAAATATGCACAAATAAATTTGCTCTCTAAAATAAATCTTAATGAGAAACAGCTGGAAATGCTTAATCGTATCTGAATACAGCTATCCAAATTGAGAAATCACCAAAAAATGAGATAATTACTGAGGCTATTAAAATAGCACAATTCCTCTCAGACAAGGATAGAGTTAGGTTTGAATTAGACGTAGCCGCAGCTGTGCTAACGTACACAGAGGAAAAATATAAACCAAATTATGAAATAAAAAGTCTCAGGAAAGAGTTAATAGCAAACAGTGTGATATGTTTGAAAGCAGACAAAGGAGGAGCGATGGTTCTGATGAATCAATCTGACTATAATGATAAAATGTATGAACAACTAGACAATATAGAAGTATACACTAAAATTAATAAAGATCCTACGGATAAGCTACAAGGAGAAGTTAAATTATTGGTCAATAATATGACTGCTGAAGGAGAATTAGATCAAGCGCATGGTAACGCTCTCATACAAAGAGATACAGTCGCTCCTAGCGTGTACGGTTTAGTAAAGATACATAAACCAGACAACCCTTTGAGAATTATTGTTAATGTCCAACACTCTCCAACATATAAAATGTCTAAGTTTCTATGTAATAGAATAAAGAAATATTCGTACTTCTTAGACAATACTTTGATGAATTCATACCATTTGGTTGAGATTGTAGATAAATGTGAACTTAATGAAAACGATAGATTGGCGAGTTTAGATGTGGTGTCAATGTACACCAATATACCAGTACCTAAAGCACTAGACTATTTTCAGCGTTTCCTTGTTGATCATCCAGTAATATTGGAAGGAAGCAAAATGACGATTAGATACGTCATGGAGATGATGTACGTATGTATGTCCTCAACTTATTTTAAATTTAGGAATGCATTTTATAAGCAGATTAGAGGTGTTCCAATGGGGCAACCAATATCGCTTCCAATAGCTAATATCTTCATGCATTACATGGAGAAGACTCTCTTAGATATAACGCCCCTAAATCCTAAACTGTATGTACGATATTTGGATGATATATTAGTTATTTGGAATCACGGGGAGGATGAACTGATACATTTCTCAAACATAGCAAATCAGGTGAGCGAGCTTAAATTTACAATTGAAAATGAATCATGTGGCGAATTACCATTTCTGGATGTCAAGTTAATTAGAAATGGTACAAAACTAGAACGGGATGTTTATAGGAAGGATACTTACTCAGGTATCCTTCTTAATTTCGATTCAAATCATCCATATAGAATGAAAATCGGTATCTTAAAATCGATGATAATAAGAAGCTTAAGATTAACAGATAATAAACATAGAGAGATTGAATTAGGGAGACTGCGAGAAATATTCAGTGCTAATGGGTATCCTCTAAAGTTAATTGAAGCAACTATAATGAGCGTTATAAGTAAATTTAATCATGACTGGAAGTACGTGAAGTCAAATAAATTAAAAAATGACCGGAGGGTAATGGTTATACATGACTCTAAACTAAGTAGGAAAATAAAAATGGTAGCATCAAAATACAATATACGTACTATTTTAAAACAGACCCTTACACTAGGTATTATACTTCCCAACCAAAAGGAAAAAATAGAACCGCTAGACACATCAGGAGTATATGAAATTCCATGTAACGACTGTAACTTGATGTATGTGGGTGAAACCATGCTCTCAATTAAGGTTAGAAGAGGGGAACATAAAACCGCATGCAAGTATGCCCATGTTAATAGATCAGATCTTGCACGCCATACAGTAGAGACAGGACACAATTAATTGGGCTGGGTGCAGACGTATATCAATTTGTAGCCGTAGCAGATCGACTAGACTCATTAGAGAATCCATCGAAATTAAATCGAGAAATGACATAATGAATGAAACAGCCGTAGAAAAATCACTAGGTCCTATTTGGAATACAGCACTAAATAATGGTAGAAAACGAAGATTGCACGAATCAGAATCAGAATCAGAAACTCGCTCAAGTAAAAGAATAAGAACACTGGACTGATATTAACTTACAGAGGTGGAGATTGATTAATTCAATATCGCCTAATTTATTTTGATTATTTCATCCTTGATTACTTGTTGTTAGTGTAGCGCCTTAACATACATTTATCTATACATGATGGCAAGGTTTATTTTATTTTATTTTCTTTGCACTATTACTAGTATCTTCTTTATCCGGCAATTTTTAATAGTGTCATTCCCCCTCCTCACCGAAATGCCACTCGTAATTACTTCATTTAGAAAAGTGAGTGTAAAATAGGTCTGACGTGTGCAGCTAGGAAATGACAGTTATCATTTTAGTTTTACTTGTATGACCGTTACACGTGCCTGTAATTACATGTAACTGATTAGCTCTTAGTTTTAAGTAAACGCTCACGCACATACACACAAACACGCTTATCCAGTGAATAGTCAGATGTTGCCAAATCGCTGTAATTTCACTGGGATGAGTGTACACTTGCATTAACTGATTACTCCTCAATTCAAAACAAACAGGAACACATACACACAGGCATGACGTACGCTTATCTAGTGAGTTGTCATTAATTGTCATTATATCACTGTAATCTCATTGCGAAGAGTGTATACATGTAGACACATACACAAACCAATTTAAAATACACTTTCCTAACATTTTTATAAAAAAACGTTATGCTTAAGAGATCTAAAATCAAGTATAAATGAGACGGTTTAAATTAATATTTCCACTTGACATATTGATTGTCAACTAAGTGTGTGATGTGTTTGGCATTGAAAAAGGGCTCCGTAATTGGAGCCCGAAATATATGCAAAAATCATGATGACAGTGGATTCAAATATTTCGGTACGCAATCCGAAAATCAGGTAAATTGTTTATTTCCTGTCGCGCAACATGTTTCTTTTAAATCCCATCTATTAATCTATCTATTATACTTGACGGATAGCTATTTAACAAAACTACCGCCAGCCGCAACGCAATACGCGTTTCGACCTGCCATGGTTAAAAACAATGGGATTGATGTTTACTTCAGGCTCGCAAACTTGATTTAAAGAATTGTTACCACCACCCGCGCAATCAATTATTGTTTTATTGTATTGCTTATATGTGTATATGTGGCGAAAGCTGCAAATAGTTAATGTTCGTGACTGCATAGAAATTGTGCAGCCGACATTTCCAGTCAAGTTCAATGTATGCAAGACTGCTAGAGGTGAGAGCCGCCTATCTAAATTTGATTTCCATATATATTCAATGCGGTTTGATCCTCGATAGTCAGTTTGCCGTCGTACTCTGATGATGATCATGGAAGGTGGAAACGCGTCAGTGCGTTGCGGCTGGCGGTAGTTTTGTTATGTTGTTCGACGACTGGTTAGATACAATGGGATTGGTGTTTACTTCAAGCTCGCAAACTTGATTTAAAGAATTGTTACCACCACCAACGCAATCAATTATTGTTTTATTGGATAGCTATTTAGTTTGAATATTTCTTTTAATCTCCTCATTTCCTTATCTCTATTTTCTATATTCACTATTCTAAGACTTCTTAAAATCATGGATTTAAGAATGCCTATTTTCATTCCATATGGGTGATTTGATAAGAAATTAAGAAACAAAATTGGAAATTGTGAAAAATCGGATCTTTGTGTAACTGCCCGTGTACAGCTATTACCCGCGTACGCAAAACGCGGCATTGAGAACTAACTATTAACTAACAAAACTGTCTATATATTAAGAGACAAATATAAACAACTATCAGGATCGATGACTCGAAATAATAGTTTGTATTTCAGGCATCGAGAGGCAGAGGATATCGTTTTCCAATATTGATGGCATGTACGGTATTAAATAGGAAACCTTCATTGAACGGAGAATGTCCTACGTCTATAGATAGGGGCCACACTATGACGGAAGGATCAAGTAGACAGTGTACACCAATGACCCATGTCAGACAAACATAGCAAATCAACATTTGGTGACGGCAACGCGTGAAGCTTTAAACATTACCTGATAATTAACAGGGTACTAAAATATGGTGCTTAGCGAGTGCAACAAACGTAAATATGTGAAGTGGGAAATTTTCTAAATGAATCCAGGATCAGAAATGACGCATAGCATAACTCGCAATATGTTTATGCGTATCCAGCATACAAATTAAACAAGTGCGGATTCAACCGCTGATATAAATCGGGAAAATAGCAATTCACATAACAAACCGTAACACGAACATACCTCGAAGCGCTATTAGCGTGACTAGACATGGATGCCGGATTGGGCGATTGACCACGCGAGGGCTGAGCCTGAGATGCTGTGGCAGCAGCCAACATTCCACTCTTTGCGCGATTGGCAGCTGTCTGCATTAGGGCAACTACACCTGCTCCAGTCGTGACAGAAGTTTTCGATGCGTCATCTAATATCGTAGATGAGAAGAGAAATGGATTCTAATTTTACTACAGTGAAGCGTAGACAAATGTTAAATAAGCCTGCTTATTAATAAGTAAAAATGTATACGTTGTCACGTGTATATGCAGTTAAAATTAAAAGCTGATTGTAAATTGTTAATTCTTACATTAAATGCAACAAATTTTGACATTTGTCATTCTACTTTACGCACGCTTTCCATCCTAGCTTAACAAATTCAAGAACACCTGCATGAACGATTTCAAGATGTACCGCTCCGCTTAAATTCCACACCCAATAATATCTTCAGAAAAACAGGTATAAGGCCAATCTGAACAATATAGGAAGCCCTGCTTACCTAGAATAGGGAGCGAGAAAACAAGGCAATCACGCCGACTCGGATTAGAAACAAAATAATCGAAAAGATCTTACTTTACCCATAAGTAAAAAACAACGACTGCGGTGCTTCACACGTATGTCAAGTTCAGGAATTGATTTTTATATTACGGCTGCTCCATTAAATGAAGATTACATTTTTTATATTTAAGTAAAATAATTAGGTGGAATGAAGTTGAACATACTTAAGTTTTGAAGATGAAAAGTAATAAATTGCTTAAAGTATGGAAATTGCTGAAGATTTACCATTCCAAATGGGTCGCCATATGGATGAATTTAGACGGAGATCTATCACCTACACAGGAAGTTTAAAAATTGCCCGGGACAATAGGGTTAAATAAAACAGGCATCACTTTCCTACCCAAGAATATTAGCACACACTGATGAAAATCATCTGAGCACAAACTGGTGAGAACTCAGCAAGACCGAAAAGCAGCATAAGACATAGCTATCATACCAGCTTCTCTTGTAGCCTGTACATATTAAGTCGGCTAAAGATGGCAACCAACAACCAACCGACTGGACAGCATTAGCGGCATGCAGATATGTCGAGTAGATAGATAACAACATATCAGGTTTAATATCGATCAATGCCAGAATGTATGTATATATATTAAATAGTGTGAGTTAGCGTTGAAATCGCATTGTCGTAGACTATATGATGTTAGCTTCACTACTGCAGGTTTACACATTCGTCTAGGAGATTGTACCCATATTATCCCACATTCTTGACCAAAATATATAGTGGTTAAGGGCGTAATACCGGCTCCTACTGATGAGTCGCCAGTAAGCACGAAACGAATGTGCATGAGATTATACTTTCCATTCATACTGCCTTTGGTTTATCCTTCTGGTCACAACTGAACTAATTTGCTACTA
Source organism: Eudiplozoon nipponicum (assembly GCA_029291075.1). NCBI lineage: Eukaryota > Metazoa > Platyhelminthes > Monogenea > Mazocraeidea > Diplozoidae > Eudiplozoon > Eudiplozoon nipponicum. The sequence goes on along the minus strand of JAQBSW010006449.1, from coordinate 22,862 downwards.
AGTTCGCAGCACCTAATACATACTTGCATATATATTAGTTCTCCGCAAAAATAGTATTTAACTGTTATATATTGAATTGACTGATGTCATGCTTACAGCGAAATGTGATAACTGATATCGATCAAGGCCAGGCTGTATGGATTTACTGGAGTAACAGGTGTTCAGAAATTGTTGTAATTCTCAATTTCGGTGTACTATAGCACAAATTGATATCCATCATGTTGGTACCATGTTCCGACTTGGAAACCATAGTGTTAGTAACATGTACCTTTTCGGTACAATAATGTTGGTATCGGTTACTTACACAATAGCCATAGTGTTAGTATCCTTTACACACTTGGTATATATATTACATAGTGTGAGTTATAGCTGAAGTCGCATTGTCGTAGACTATATGTTTTTAGCTTCCCTATTGCAGGTTTACGCATTCGTCTAGGAGATTTTACCTTCCTGATATCCCACATTCTTGACCAACATATATAGTGGTTAAAGGGCGTAATACCGGCTCCTACTGATGAGTCGCCAGTAAGCACGAAACGAATGTGCATGAGATTATACTTTCCGTTCATGCTGCCTTTGGTTTATCCTTCTGGTCACAACTGAACTAATTTGTTACTAGGTTCGCAAAACCAAATACATACTTGCATATATATTAGTTCTCCTCAACAAACAGTATTTAACATGTATGGATTTGTTTGAGTAAACTGTGCTCAGAAGTAATTGTAATTCTCAATTTTGGTGAAATTTGGCAAATATTGAAATCAATTGTCTTTGTGTCCTGTATTGTCACGGTAACATTATAGTTAGTTTCCTTTACAGCCTCGTTACATATTATATATAGTGAGTTGGCTTTGAAGTCACATTGTCGAAGACTATATGAAGTTAGCTTCACTACTGCATGTATACAGTTTGGCAAAGGAGATTGTACCGTCCAATTGTCCCACATTGCTTGAAAATATAAATAGAGGGCATAGTATGTAATTCCGTCTCTTTCTGATCAGTCGCAAGTAAGCAATAAACGAATGTGCACATGAGATTATACTTTCCGTTCATGCTGACTTTGGTTTATACTTCTGTTAATATGTGAGCAATACTTAATAAACAATTGCGTATATATATATATATATATATATATATATATATATATATATATATATACAATTGATTCTTCGTAATATATGTGCTACCGTAAAAAACATGAGAATTTGTAGACTACGATTGATGTGCGTGTAATAAATGTGATATTAACTGTAACCATGAGAAAATCTTCTTTAGTTATTCTATTAAGCCGTCGTGCAATTATTGAGATTGGTACGTCGCCATTAAATGGTAAGTTTAGGAAAACCTGCTTAACGGTATCCTTTCTAGTGCGAATCTGCCGTGGTATGATATTGATATCAATGAGCCGCTGTGTAGTTCTTCATTATAAAAATGTTCCTCAGGTAGCCCAGATATTTCTCGACCTTGTGTTCAGAGCAGATCTTCCTGATTCTGTTTGCTAGGTTGTTAATTAAGTTTCTTTTGTGGGATTTTGGCACACTGCTGCTGTAATGAATGTATTGCCCGATGAAAGCGGATTTTCTATGTATGGCCAGTGTCAAATCTCCATTTTATTTTCGAGTGAGTTTAATGTCAATAAAGGAAAACTATTGTCTTTCCCTACCTCAAGAGTGACTTTGAAGTCTGGATCGGCTCCATTGGCTTACTTGAGGATTTCGAATGGGTCTGCTGCTTCTGGGATGAAAATCAATATATCATTTACATACCTTTTGTAGAGTGCGCACTGGTCAATTATATATTTTACGTTCGTTTTTTCAAGATGGTACATGCATACATCTACCAGGAGGGGTGCAATGTACCTCCCCATAGCTACACCATTGATCTGACGGTAGTATTTCCCTTCAAACGTAAATTGTACGTCTTTTGTACATACAAATATGAGGTCTTTGATGTCATTGGTGTCTACAGGAAAATCGTAAAACTCATTTTTAATCATGTCACAAAAGCTCGTCGTTGTCTTATCCACAATCCAGCACACAATCTAACAACAATTTACTAGCATCCAGGCAAGACCAAACACCCCCTCGACCAGACTCAACGAACATACGATCGGTTAGGCTATAAACAGAAGGGGAAAAGCATTTTCACGTAAAGAGACAGAAATTTAGTTACAATATGAGCATTCAACATAGCAATCCGCACCTGCACTGTTACCAAGTGAAGAATACAAAATAGCGGAACAAGGGGAAACGAAATACTACATTCGGAAAAATAACATTCGTACACATAACAGACAACATTGCGAAAAGTTTGTTAACTGTCAAGCAAAATCTCAGACATCACTTTGCAATACAGTGAGAAAGGTCTTTCCATGCAAACAAGCACACACAGATACATAGGCATACACGCTTAAAAACCGAGTCAGATTTGTTACCACCCACATAATCAAATGAAAACCCAGAAAGTATATAAATGAAAGATTGCAATGTGAAGTTTAGTAATATTTAATTCAAAAGAAGCCAAATAATCATAAAAAAGCACATAGACTAACTCCAAAAACTACCATCAGACAAACCCATACGACTTGCCACACCCGACAAAGGATCAGGAGTATTTATACTTGAAGCCGATGCTTATAGAAGGTCCATGAACGAGATTATAAATGATAAATGTAAATTCAAACAAGACATCAGACACAAAAATGATCCAACAAATATCGAATCAATAATAAATACAATTCGGAGAAAGGTAAAAAAACTAGTCTTATCATCGATGGCTGATTCCGATATTAGATCAAAACTCATAGAAGACATCCAAAGGGAAAAACCCGTCGGAACAAACACCGCAAGATTTTACGGAAAATCGAAAACCCATGAAACCTTGACAACCTCAGGAGCTCCTTCGATTCTGCTCATTATGTCAATGATCAATACCCCGCAACATAAACCAGCTAATTTTCTCTGCAAAATACTTCAACCAATACAAAATATCATAAACACAAACACTGTCAAGGACTCCTTCGAGCTATCAGATGAACTGAAGGGGAAAAAACATTCTACAGAATAAAATGGCCTCGCTTGACGTCTCATTCTTATTTACGAACATTCCACATGATAATACAACGCGAACTTGTGTGACCTGATTAAAACTACTTTTAAGATTTGCCTATAGACAACAATGGCATCAAAGACCGCATTTTAGCATATACAAAAACGTGAAATTTATCTTTGAAGGGAAATACTACCGTCAGATCAATTGTGTAGCTATGGGGAGGTGCATTGGACCCATCCTGGTAGATGTATACATGTACCATCTTGAAAAAATGAGCCTAAATGTATAATTGACCAGTGCGCACTCTACAAAAGGTATGTAAATTATATTTTTTTATCCCAGAAGCAGCAGACCCATCCGAAATCCTCAAGTAAGTCAATGGAGCCGATCCAGACTTCAAAGTTACTCTTGAGGTGGGGAAGGACAATAGTTTTCCTTCCTTGACATCAAACTCACTCGAGAAGAAAATGGAGATTTGACATTGATAATACATAGAAAATCCTCTTTCACCGGGAAATACATTCAGTACAGCAGCAGTGTGCCGAATTCTCACAAAAGAAAATTACTCAACAATCTAGCAAACAGAATCAGGAAGATCTGCTCTGAACACAAGGTCGAGGAAGAACTGGGCTACCTGAGGAAAATTTTTATAATGAAGAACTACACAGAGCGGTTCATTGATGTCAATATCATACCACGGCAGATTCGCACTAGAGAGGATACCGTCAAGCAGGTTTTCCTAAACTTACCATTTAGAGGCAAGGCACCGACATCAATAATTTCACGGCGGCTAAATAGAACTAAGGAGAATTTTCTCGGTGCTTAATTTAATATCACATTTAGAACACAGATAATCATGAGGTTGAATGCCAAAGATCAATTGCCAATTCTCTCCACATCATTGATAATCTACAAATTCTCATGTTTGTACGATAGCACATGTATTGGACGTACGAAGAAGCAATTGATTAATAGAATCCAGTAACATTTACTGCATAAATTGATTAAAAAAAGTTCTGCGCCGACAGGAAAATCAGCTTTTTCCGATCATATATTTGAAACGGGGCCCCCAGTCAATTTGACTAATTTCTGAATTCTACATAAAGCAAAACCAGAAAAGTTATTATATACTTATGAAGCCCTTTATATAATACAAAAACACCCAGCCTAAATATTTAAAAATTTGATCAGCATGATATTCTTATCGACTGGCCACAAATCACACAATCGAAGAACAATTTAATAGCATCCAGGCAAGACCAAACACCCCCTTGATCAGACTCAACAAACAGTCGATCCGACTGGTAACAAGCTGAAGGGGAAAAAGAAGCTTCACATAAGGAGACAAATTTCGAAACAATATGAGCATTCAACACTGCAATCCGCACCTGCGCTGTTACAAGTGAAGAAAACAAAATTGAGGAGCAGAGGAAAACGAAAGACTACATTTTTGAAAATAACATTCGTACACGTAACAGCCAACAATGCGAACAGTTGGTTAACTACACGAAAATTGGTTACTCGGGCGGTGATAACAATTACTATAATCAAGTTTGTGATCTTGATACAAACATCTGACACATTAATTACATAAATATGTCAGTATAAAGTAAGAATTGTATAGTGCAGAAAAGGCAATTCATCCAGTATACCGATTTCGTCTTTATTGGGAACTCATCATATATTGGCCAGAATTTGACGCGAACAGAGCTCGAACCTAGGCACGTCTGCTTCGGAATCTGATGCTCTAACCACTGGGCCACCCTGTCGCACACACGTTGATTATAGTAATTTTTATCACCGCCTACGCAACTAATGTTTTTTTTAATTACACAAATGTTCATTTCAATACCACTTCCCTATGTTGCGTGGTGTCTGTTGAGTAATGAAAGATTGGGATGGTTAGTTGGAACTTTGGGTATAAATGGATGTCATATGTGCTCCACTTATGGTTAAAATAAATAAAGACTAACCAAGTTACATTAATTAGTATATAACTGAAAATTATGTGTAGTGTAGTGTTCGGCAGGGTGGCTCAATGATTATAGCACCAGATTCCGAAGCAGACGTGCCCATGTTCGAGCACTGTCCGCGGCAAGTTCTGGCAAGTATCTGATGAGTTCCCAATAAGGACGAAACCGGTCTACTGGATGAATTTCCTTTTCTAAAATATACAATTCATAGTTTATACTGGCATATCTAAGTAATTAATGGGTCAGGTGATTATAACAATATCGAATCCTTGATTATAGTAGTAGTTGGTTAACTCTCAAGTTACCAATACAAGAATGACCGGATCTCAGACATCACTTTACAATACAGCGAGAAAGACATTTGCATACAAACAGACACAACACAGATACATACGAATACTCACTTACTAATCAGCCTAAACAAGAAATAGAAGTAAAACTGAGTCAGATTTCTTGCCACCCACATAATCAAATGAAAACCCAGAATGTATATAAATCAAAGATTTTAAAGTGAAGTTTAGTAGTCGCGAAATAAATAGCCATTATCCACTTTATTATTAATTTGTTTTTCTTAATTATAATATATATATATGTATATATATATATACATATATAGTGAGTTGACCTTGAAGTTGCGCTGTAAAAGACTTAATATGAAAGTTAAATACTGTTTGTTGCGGAGAATTAATATATATGCAAGTATGTATTAGGTGTTGCGAGCCAAGTAAACGAATAAGTTCAGTTGTGACCAGAAGGATAAACCAAAGACAGCATGAATGGAAAGTACATTGTATGCCAGACACACGAACTAAGGACCTAAGAAAAAGAGGAAACAATCACTCATTAAACGCGCGCGTGTGTGTGTTCAATGAAAACAAGCAAAAGATTTAACTTATCAAAGATTTTCTTTCGTGGTTTGTATATTATCACTGATAGTTTTACAATGATCCGATTCAGGCTGGCTGAGTGCTGATTCGCCCTGTCTCTCCGAAGGCTTCCACACCATTAGAAATGAAAGTAGATCCAATTATGATTGCATGACGTTTCGGTACTTCATTGCCAGTACCATCTTAAGAAATCTAATTACACACTGTACACGACTCACACTGGACAGAAAACAGTCATAAAATAGAATGCAAGTATGTATTAGGTGTTGCCAACTTAGTAACAAATTAGTTCAGTTGTGACCAGAAGGATAAACCAAAGGCAGCATGAACGGAAAGTATAATCTCATGCACATTCGTTTCGTGCTAACTGGCGACTCATCAGTAGGAGCCGGTAATACGCACTTTAACCACTATATATTTGGGTGAGAAATGTAGGATAATAGGACGATACAATCTCCTAGATGAATGTGTAAACCTATAGTAGTGAAGCTAACATCATATAAAGTCTCGACAATGCGACTTCAACGCTATCTCACACTATATAATATATATATACCGAGTCTGTAAAGGATACTAACACTATAGCTATTGTGTTAGTAACCGATACCAACATTATTGTACCGAAAAGGTACATGGTACTAACACTATGGTTTCCAAGTTGGTACATGGTAAAAAGATGATGGATATCAATTTATGCTATAGTTCACCGAGATTGAGAATTACAACTATTTCTGGACACCTGTTACTTCAGTAACTCCATACACTCTGGCCTTGATTGAGATCAGTTATCACATTTCGCGGTAAGCATGACATCAGTCAATTCAATATATAAAAATTAAATACTGGTTGTTGCGGAGAGCTAATATATATGCAAGTATGTATTAGGTTTTGCGAACCTATTAACAAATTAGTTCAGTTGTGACCAGAAGGATAAACCAAAGGCAGCATGAACGGAAAGTATAATCTCATGCACATTCGTTTCGTGCTTACTGGCGACTCATCAGTAGGAGCCGGTATTACGCCCTTTAATCACTATATATTTGGTTATGAAGTTTGCTTTACTACTGCAGGTTTATACATTCGTAAGGAGATTGCATCGTCGAATTGTCCGACATTCCTAACCGAAATATATAATGCCTATGAGTTGTCAGAATGCACGAAACTAATGTGCACATGAGATTACACCTTCCGTTCATGCTTACTTAGGTTTACACTTCTGGTCAAAATTGATATAATTTGTTACTAGGTGCGCTACATCTAACCCACAATTGTTCACATGTTAGGTGTTCGCAATAAACAGTATATAACTTAATGAACATTGGTTGCGCGGCGCATTGATAACAATTATTTAAATCGAGATTTTGATCTTGATATAAAAACCTGCCTCATTACGTACGTACATTTGTCAGTATAAAATCAATATTGTATAATGCAGAGAAGGCAATTTATCCAGTAGATCTAATCGTTTTCTTAAATATGCTTATGTGAGCATTGTACTGTGCAAGTTTGATTAGAGACCTGAGGATGGCACGGGAAATATTGTGACGAAACTTTGCCAGTCAACGAAGATTAGATCGTACCTCAATTTCAGTAGTTATTATGAACGATGTTGAAGCCTTCGGAAGAAAGAAACGAATCCGCAACCAGAAAATAAGAAGACAAACTCGATGCGTACTTGGAAATAGGGATAAATCGGATCTTTGTGAAGCTGATAGTGCAAAGCGATAAGCCGCAACCGCAAATCGCAGAGATTCAAAATTTATCCAGTAGACCGTCTTCGACCTTATTAGTAAGTCACAACGTACTGTCCAGGATTTGCCGCAGCCAAGGCTCGAACATGGGCACGTCTGCATCGAAATCTGTTGATGACTATTCTTTAACAGAACTGCTTTGTCAATAAAGAAAAAACAGTTGAATAAAATTGGGCAATGTCTCATCCATGCTGCAAATTGGAGGCATTCAAAATTTTAAGAAAGAAATTTACTAATTCGGGTATACGTAGATGAATCAGCAAAACAGGTTTCCAGTTGCCTTTCAGTTTTTTTTGACTTAATTTGATTTCCATATGTATTCCATGCGGTTTAATCCTCGATAGTCAGTTTGCCGTCGTAATCTGATGATGATCATGGAAGGTCGAAACGCGTCAGTGCGTTGCGGCTGAAGGTAGTTTTGTTATGTTGTTCGACGAATGGTTAAATAAAGTGGGATTGATGTTTACTTTAAGCTCGCAAATTGATACCACCACCCGCGCAATCAATTATTGTCTAAATTGTATTGCCTTTCAGATTTGACTGCGAAGAAATCATTGAACATAGCATGTCATAGCATCTTGCGCGCCATCGAGTTCAAAATGACATTAATCAGAAGTGGTAATCTATATTATCATCAACATCAGAAAGAAAAAATACTTAAGACGCCATAAAATCATCATTGTGTTAGATATGCCTGCACATTTCCCCTTAGCAAAGAAGAGTTTTTCTTGCTTGAATAAAAAAACAGCTTATATGATAATCAACCTTATAAAAGTCCAAACGTTCTTTGAATAATGGTCTACCAATGATCTTTCTTTGAAGCATAATAATATTTGAAATCAAAGGACGTATTGATATTGAACTTCGCCAGTATTTTAAATAAATTTTCGACCAATTTCTAGAAATTTCACCTTTTAGAGAAATTCTGTATCATCATCATCAGCAATAGCACCAGCATCAACAACAGTATAAACATCATCATAATCAGCTTCAGCGTCAGCAAAATAATCAACATTATTGTCATCATTGTCATCATTATAACTACCATCACGAAAATCATCATCATAACAATCATCATCACTATCGTCACCAACATTAAAATCATAATGATCATCATCATCTTCATCGTTATAATAAACATCACCATCGTCAATAACATCATCATCATCAATACCATCATCACCATCATGATCATCGTTATCATCTTCATCAGCATCATTAACATAAATGTCATCATCACCATCATTACCACCATCACGATCATTACCATTATCATCATCAAAATCGACACCATCATTCCTTTTCATCACTATCAACATAATGGACAGCAACACAAAGACAGACGCTTTACTGCTATATTATCATGAGAAAAATACCAAACTATAAATAAAATAAAGAATTAATAATAATGACAAACGTTTAAACATTTTGTAAAAAATATTAAAGGTGAGTGATTTATGAGGATGAGGATATTTTATATTTACTAAGATAACATACAGAAACGAGGTAACCTAGATCTCTATGCTAGACCATTACGGCCAAGTAAGCTTTAAGGCTAGGCAACAACGGCAACACAGCTTCCTTGTATATTTAAATTTATCGCGTCATAAACACGAACAAACCTAGAAACCATCACTGCAGAACAAAGAAAACTCTATTTCAAAGATGGTTCTATTAAAAATCTATAATAAGATGGACGATGAGATCGACTCAACTGCAAATTGCGCAGGGTCTCAGACCAAGAACTGTTATACGCACGTAAACCCCATCCTGGCAGATGAGGGGCTCATATACTATCCATTTTTAATGTAGTTGATTTTAGTCTTCTCTGTCATGTCAAAGTTTGTCCACCTTGTTTCTTACTCAAATTTTGTGCTGGGGAGAGAGAATAAAGATCAACTAGGAAATCGAACTGTAGGCATATGCAAAATATTTTACGTACACTTTCAGTTCGATTCCCAGTAGAGAATTAATCTCTTAGTCAGCGACAGATTGACATACGAAACAAGTTGGACAACTTTTAACATTACAGAATCAGTTAAAATCAACTACATTCAAAATTGGTAGCATAGAAACCGATCATCAAATTGGACAACCTCGTAAAATGTTTAAGCAATATAAATATTATGTAGATTATTTGCCAAGCATCTACAAAATTATTAATGAGTGTATCTTGTAAATTAATATAATTTCAAAGCCGTAACTGTTGAAACTACAGAAGATAATCGAAAATCGCAGAGAATAATAGGCGAAGTTCAACCTAAATGCAGTCTTGCCATTAAAATTATTTTAAAGGAGGCAAGCGAGACCATGCTAAATAAATAAAACAAATTTTCCGTCGTTCAATCGTTTGGTTTGAAATTCTACAGAATCATCCATCACTAACTTCAACTCTGCAGCTTCAAGATATCAATCTGGACGTAGATGACAAGTGTGTATATCTTGGTATTTGCTTCAATAACCAAGGAAATATGTATGACGATGCAAATATGAGAAGCACGAGAGCCAGATCAGATTTGCAATAACTTCGCGAATTATGTAGAAACACGAGTACCATATGATGCCTTAAATGTTACGGTACGATACTTTTGTGTGCGCAGTTTTGCTATACGCTAGTGGAACTTGACCATTTGGAGTACAAATCTAAGTTGCTTACAAGAATTGAATCATCGTTGTTCAAGTAGCATTGTTAATATAGACTACCAACAACAAATAACTTTACTTTACTTTACTGCGGCTGACTCCTTTTGGAGGATAAGCCGGCTCCATTGATTTCATGGAGTTTCTTGGGAATTTGGTACAAGTGGTGTCCCCTCACCACTCGAACAACAAATAAGCAACGCTGACAACCGAAGACCTATTTTAGGATCGGAAAATAAGTGTTTCACACTAAGTTTTACATATTCCTTCAATTCGAATGCCCAGTAGAGCGCTATTCTCTAAGGTGGTCAGCTTTTGAAATGGCAGAATCAGCTAAAGTCAACTACATTCAAATTTGGTAGCGCAGAACCCGATAATCTATTATAATGTTGTCAACGTGCTCATCATATTTCTTGGTTAGAATGCCTGCGCGATATGGCATCGAATCCAGCTCAATGACGATCTTTTTGCAGATTACTAGTAGAATCATCTTAACTTTGTCTTAGCTAGGCAGAGTTCATTACGAGCTTTGGTCGTGTTTATGGAACGATAAATTTAAAACTGAAAGTAAACTCTATTGCGGATGTTGCTTTGCCTTAAAGCGAATTTTGTTAAAGAAAGAAAACTACTGTAACAAATAAAACTGCGTTATTCAAAACGCAGATCAGTTAATTTCAATTAATCCAGTTTCGCAAAAAAACTTTTCATTTAATTAGCTAGATCCTCCTTATAAATCACACACCTTTAATAATGTTTTGTCTAAATTATTTTTTTCGTCTTATTATTACTTCTGCTTTTTCAACTATTTATATTTTTTTAGGTAACTGATTATTTTACATTCTTCATGTGCAAAAAAATCTGAAACTATAAGAGTAGAAAAAACCGCTTGGGCATACACAACAGACATAATTTTACGTTTTGATAAGTAGGTAAAATTATGACAGCAAAAAAAGCTTCGTGATGAGAGAATACCTATAATTGCAAACATTACAGAAAAACAGCACTGCAATACATCAGCATTTAAGGAGTCAGGTCTCATTGCAACAAAACAACGAAACCCATAACTATACATTGTTTTTGACGTGATACAATGAAAACCGAACGAAGCCGTATTGCTGATGTTGTCTTGCCTTAACGCTGACTAGGCCATAATGATGTTGTTTAGAATATTAGCTTGCCTCACTTTTTTGTGTTATCTGAATAAATATACTCATAGTAACAAGGTGCTCTCTCTAAAATCTCACTAACAATTTATGTACCTAAATTATTATTTGTCTTGTTATTAAAAAATTCCTATCTTTTTGTTTCTCTTCTTATGGTTATATGGCGGTGAAACATTAGTTATTATTGGATTTTGTATTTCTGTGCATGATGAAGAAGAAGATGATGATAATGATAACTATGCGTGGGTTTTAAGAGATAGTCAGTACGCTCTTCAGTTTCCATTCTAAATATTTGCATCAGCTTTTAAGTATTTGAGAAGAATAATATGAACCATTCATTTTACTTAATTTGAAATTGATGTCAAAACTAAAATTTCAATACGAACGAATCCAAATACTAATTTTATAGGCAGTAGTAACATTTTACAACCTCCAGCACAAACTGAACAGATTTGATTACTTTTGTACTTCGATTGCCTAAGTCTGTTTCTACGTTTACATCAGAGCCCGGAGTGAAGCGATAGCTTTTCCCAGCCTGATAACTGTCGGAACAACTCCGATTGTATATGTAGATATATCAGAATCTTACGGGAAGTGAATGAATACATTTAAAATCTTTAAAAGAACCGTAAACTCCGGTTGAGTGGTTGATACGTGTCGTCACCTAACATGCTAATTTAACAGGAAAGCGACTAAAAGCAAAAGTTCCTTAGTTCCACAGCATAATTCTCTGTTGGTCCTCCAATTGCCTATTTGATGTTTGGCTAATTATAGCATATAAAGCCCTCTGTATAAAAGTCTCAGATTGACGAATATTTATTTATGAATGCATATACAGATGTAAATATGTATGACCGTAAGGGTATCGGTCAATTGTATGCATGTTTGCGTGTATGTAGGATGGTAGGTTTAATTGTGCTTAATAACTTCGCATAATTTTCTTATGAGTTAATTTGCCTCACACAGCATGAAACTTTAGAAAGACTATTAAGCAGAGATATATTTTCTTATTTTAATCCACAATCAGAATAAAAATATAGAGTTATTTTGTTAAGTACTAATAACACCTATTTCGATGTAAAAATTTGGCTTACTGGAACTGCCCGTCGCGGATGCATCGATGCCGTCCAAAACACCTGTAGCAGTTTGAAAGCGGAATCCATGACCAAACTTCTTCTTGTTCAATACATTATTTAAATCCACGCGAGATTCATCAAAGTTGGCATTGCTACCACAAGGTGTGCCACGATTCTGACCACCTGCTGAGAAATCGGACTGACTAGAGTATGGCATGATGGACAAATTCTGAAGATGCTCACGCTGTGAGACATCTGCAAAGCTAGGTCCGTTGAGATGATACCACAGAAGTAATATGATCTGCGCATAAAAAAGCAAAGAAAAATTAAAATATAACGAAGTATCTATTGTTAATTCAGATAGAAAAAATGAACTAAGTTAGGCACAAAATCATGGCTAAAATTATTTATTCAAAATCAAACAAAAACTTAAAATCTTGATTTAGGCCGACTTCAAATGATCTGAAAGGTACCGTATTACTGAACGGGGAAACACGAATCGTCCTTTCTCATTCACTGACAGAAAACGAGTAAACTATTGTACATTGAGCGAGAAACTTTTGAGCGAAGATAAAAATTACTACGAAAAAATAAAATGATCACAAATATTCTTGAACAAAACTCAAACACCTAGAACAAAGACATGCGATAATTTTTATTCAAACTAAACAGTTTCCTATGAAATGCCGCTGTTTACTACTTATCCTGCAATACCCCGTTTTTCGCCCTTTTAATTTAGTTTATTGATCGACGTTTGAGAGACTAACCGGTTTACTTCGTTCAGACGACTAGTTCACAGCTACAATATACTTTCTAGGAAATATGAAATTACACAATTCTAAAAAGAGGTCAGTCAGACCAATGGATAATAACTATCAATATGCCACCAGTGGTCCTCAAAATTTCCGCTCACCACGACTAGATTAACGTTAAGTATAAAAGAAAAAGCCCGATGCCCTTTTCATGGTTATATGAAGCCAGAGTACATCTTCCAACAGCTCCATTTCACGCGCAGTACTGGCTTAGTTTTGTATTGAAATCACCATATCCAAACGGCAAGCAAGCTCTGATGCCAGAATCTTTAAGAGTATCAGATTGCTTACGCGCAACCTATCCATTTCAAAACGATCTTTAGAAGCTCTTTAAACAAGTAAGGCGTTGGTCGCAACAAATGATACCAGAAAGGCAACAAAATGGCAATTTCCAGCGAAGTAGGAATGAATGAGACACTGGAATGCCAAGAGGAGTTAAGGTCTCCTGGAGACAAGCCATGCAGATATCGTGCTTCTGCAGTTCGTCCGCAATTAAAATTGGACTATTCCACGTGGCGAGACATCATATTCCACGAGACAATTTTTTATTAGATGCCCTCAGTCCTATTAATAAGAGCCGTTTGTTGCAATAGCCACCTTTACGACAAAGTACGAACAGAGTCTTATCTAGGGTGGGAATTGTTTCAACAGAAATTTCTCGAAGAAGCGCCCGTATAAGGATGAAGCATTCAGTCCAATGATGAAAGCAGACTTCGAGCCGAAGTGAACATAAATTAATAATTATTTTTAAATTTGTTTTATTAAATCGATGCTTGTTATGCGAGCAAAATACTATATATATTTGAGTAAAAATAAAGAATGTGTGGTACATTTACAAATGGATTCTGATGGGTTAGAAACGTTGATGCAAGGAATGACTACTAAAATGAACAATTTAACTGCAGAATTAGGCATAATATAGTCTCGTCTGGACGATGCACTGATAATAAACACAGACGATATCCGAGTGCATGGCCCAACCAATATAGGTGGACACAATACCGTTAATTCATTGACATTCTTCATTTTAACTGGGACAGTCGTTCTAGTCGGATATAAGAAAGACCACAAAGTGAGATAAGCCGGAATGAGCGAAATCTTTGATAATCGTATCGCTGCAATTATGGTACTGTTCCGATTATTAATGTCGCTTGATGAAAAGAAGACAACACAACTATTAATGATGTTGTTGATATTTTATACGCGGTGGCGAAGCAAGTAACCATTCTCTACGAATTTATGATTAATCATGGTTGAAAATAGACAATCAGAACCAATATGGTGGTTGGTAATAATGTCGCAGAGGAAGCGAATCGCCCGTTATAACTTGTGTTCACTCAATGAATGGTGAAAATTAAGCACCACCAACGTGTTGGTTGATATTAGCTATTTGTATTTGTTTATGCGGCGAATGAATCTAATAACCCGTTCATAAATAATATACGTAATGACTTCTTCGAGGAGGGAGTCAACGACAACATAATGAATGATATTGTTATTCTGTCCGCGCCGGTGAAGCTAATGTCCGTGTGATAAGAATCGACATGAGGAAATTTCGTTAGCAGAAACCACATTCTACATGACTGACCGATGATCGCAAATCAAGGTGGTCAACAGAGGTGAGCCGTGGTTTTGTTCTAGCTAAAATTAACGACGTATCTGCCTGCAACGCCGATGAAGGAGGTTTTCTATTGCAGCTAGACAGAGTAACTGCCTGGCTAAATCGGTGTTAAGCAGTTGAGATGCCCAACTGACTGAGTGACGACTGTCGAATTATATTCAAGTAAAATTTAGCGGCTCTATTTAAACGACAATTTTAGTTTTTTTCCTATTTCGATTATACTACATTTACATATTTGTGAACTTGTTGATTGAAGGCACATAGAAATTATTTCGGTACATCTTTGAGAGTTAAAGGCATAATGAAACACTTAAAAATTAAAATCAATTAAAACATGAAAATAATTAAATTAATTTGTCATGTAATAAAGCAAGTCAAACTTAGAGCATATACAAAATGTATCTATAAATATATTGGAGAAATCAATTAGTTCAACCATCAGATTTCTACACTAATTTCCTGTCTGATGACTGGCCAACCTTAGCAAGTCTTACTGGCAACTGTGACATCATTCAAGGTAATAGTGTAGTAGCCTATAATAACTGGTGCTTCACTGTCATATAGCCCTGAGAAAAAGAGCTTTTTTATATAAAACAATAACTATTTAACTTAAAATAAAAAGCAATTACGATGATAAAATTAATATTTCAAAACAAGACATGTGAAATACTACTATAAAGGAAGGATCTAGTTCATATTGAGATACTTACCCACGTATTATCAAGAAATAAGGCCACCTAGACCTCTACGCAATACCAATATTGCAATGTCAGCTATAATGTAAAGTGGCATTGGCAAAACAGCTTCTTTACGGTTTTCATTTAATCGCTTAATAAACTTGACAAAACTTCGTAGTTAACTCGGCCTAACTAAGAAATATGAGGTGAAAATGATTCTATTTAAATCTGAACCAACAGTATCACTAAGTTTGATTCGACGTCATAGCGCGTAGGGCTTCAGCCCAAGGAAAATGAATGGTTTCTATACTACCCAATTCAATTTTGGTTGACATTAGCTGATACTGCTACATAAAAATCTGTCCACCTGGCTCCTTACGCCAGTCCTGCGCTAGCTAAGAGAATAACGTTCTGCTGGGCAATAAAATTGATGGAACTTTTAAAACGGTAGCATGAACCTTGCCGTTACTATTTGTATTGATCCTATATCATATGAAATCTCTAATTATTTTACTAAGTAGTTAACACTTTGTGCCAAATGAGCAGTGACGGATTGATAGCAAAGGTATTGGAGATGTAGAAACAGTTTAAGTCTTTGAATGAAACATTGGTCTCTGGCAATGCATATGATGTTGATTAACCGTGAAATGCAGACCAGCAAATATAGGGAAAACTTTACATCAAAATAAGCTATCCGTACTATAAATCGACAAACTAGTATTCCTCTACAGAACCCACCTAACCATTACTTTAACGGTTATGCGACAGTGAAGAATTCGAAACTGAATTCTGATATATTGGTATATTAATTAATTAATTTACCAAAGGTGCGATCTTCATATGTACATGCATTTGTCATTATGTAGAAAAGGAAATTGATCCAGTAGACCGATTTCGTCCTTATTGGTAACCCATCACGTACTGTACATAATTTCCCGTGCACAGGACTCGAATCTGGGCACGTCTGCTTCGGAATCTGTTTCTCCAATGACGATACTTTGACGAGTTCCTCATAATGACGAAACCAGTCTACTGGATGAATTACCTTTTCTACATTATACAATTCTTAGTTTATACTGACAAATTTCTGTATATAATAGAAAAGGTGTTTATATCAAGATAGCAACCTTCATTTAATGAATTGCTATCACTCCCCGCGCAACCAGTGTTCATTTAAAAATATAAATGTTCAATATAATATTGCGTCCCAAGCTAGCGTGGTTTCTGTTCTACAAGGAGAGATTGGGGGCAGTTAGTTGGAACGTTAGGTCTATAGGTATGCTATATAGGCTCCACTTAACGGAAAGACTAACCAAGAACCATTAGTTAGTGTATGCCTGAAAATCGTGTATAGTGTGCGTCAGTCTGGCTCAATGGTTAAAGAAACAGATTCCGATGAAGACGTGCCCAGATTCGAGCCCTGTTCGCGGAAAATTCTAGGCAAAAGGTGATGAGTTCCCAATATGGACGAAATCGGTCTACTGGATGAATTGCCTTTTCTAAACAATACTATGCTTAGTTTATACAGACAAATGTATGTGCATAATGGGATATGTGTTTATATCAAGATCGCAACCTTGATTTGTTTAATTGTTTTCACCTACCGCGCAGCCAATGTTCATTTAAGTAATTCTGTGTTTTCTGTCTGTTATATTTGCGAAATAAGGACTAGTATAAATTACCGGTAAGATAGTCTAGATTCAAATTAATGAAATCCTCCAAAACATGCAATTTAACTGATTTTCCAGCAATAACAACAATGAAATTGAGCAACATCTTGGGTAAAACATAACATTGCGTGTATTGGAAGTGGGTGCTTACCTCATACTGAACGCAGCTCCACACGTATTCTTCAGTGAAACCATCAAATATCTCGATTCGTGCCTTCATATTCTAAAATAAAAAAACTAATACATTTTGGTAACTATGTCAAATAGTAAACTTTTCTGAATAATACATTTTCATCAACACAAGATGCTATTACTATATGTAAAATGTATTCTACATATGCTATCCACAGAATTAGCGAAACTTCAGGAGGCATAACTTTACTTAAAAGGAAATCGGCGATTTACACAAACGGTGCCTGAAAATCTCTGAACAACAAAACCGTACAATCCAAATTCATAAAGCAAATGCAGCTAAAAGTCTCCTGAGCACATAATGACGAGAAAGCTGCGCCTTTCTAAGAAGGCAGCATTGCCAACTGTCTTACGCCTTACCTTCCCTTGGGCCAATACATGCTAGTTCGACAAATAATAATAGCCCTAGGCAAACTCGACTGGTAAACGATAATAAATTTAGTTATATCCATGGAATGAAGAAAATATGCATCCTAACGTTGGATGTACAAGTAGCACGGGCGTGACACTCAGGCCAGAAATCTCTACAGCACTTGAAACAATACCATAATGAGTCTGTAATCATATATACGTATCCTTAAACGCAGTATCAAAGTGTATCAGATATTCATTAGTATAAAAAATATGCAAGGTATGACTTGATCTTATCTCAAATGTTTTAGACTATTAATTTCAGGAAGCAGGTGTGAAAGTTCTCCATGCAGGTAGATTAATCTATTTTGACTACGTAGATTCTATATTATAATAATTCGAATAACGAGATTCCACTCAGGCATACTTAAAAAAAGATCATAAGTCGTTGTTCCGACTTTCGGCATGAAATTAGCACCCTCTAAATGTATGATACTTATACCGTATCACCCACACACTCACTACAACTCTGAAACTGAAAAATGAAGATCTGGACGTAGTTGGCAGGTCTGCACACGTGGTCAACTCTATTGTAAGTTAGGAAATATTTCTGACGACGTGAGTATGAGAATCGCGAACGCTAGAATAGCTTTCTTCAATATTTAACATTAATGGAGAAACGCAATATTTGACTTTTCTTTAAGGGTCATGTTAATAATGCATCCCTATGTGCAGTTTTATTATGCGCAAGAGAGAGTTGACGATTTGAGACGCTTACAGGAATTTGATTACCGTTTATATAATTAAACGAACATTGGTTGCGCGGGTGGTGATAGCAATTACTTTTAATTAAGGTTGCGATCTTGATATAAGCACCTGACCTATTATGTACATACATGAAATTACAATAAGGACGAAGCCGGTTTACTGGATAAATTGCCTTTTCCATCCTATACAATGCTTAGTTTATACTGACAAATGTATGCACATAATGGGTCAGGTGTTTATATGAAAACTGCAACCTTGATTAAAAATATTTGATCACCCTTGTTTGAAAAGCATAGCACATGAATTTTACCAACAACGAATAAGCAACTCTTACATTCGTCGACAAATTCTTGGATCGGTCAACAAGTGCTCCTCTTTAGAAAGTCATATAAGACTGCCAAATACGCTGGATAGGTCTCATTTACGAATGTCATCAATCAGATTACCCAGTAGAGCATTATTTACTCAGCCAACTTCAGATTGGCACAAGAAACAAGGTAAACTGATTTTGACAGGTCAGAAACAGGTAAAGTCAACTACATTCAAATTGGGCAGTATAGGACCCACTCGTCTGCCGAGATGGGGTCCACGACCGCATCATTCTTATTCGATGGAGCCCTGTGTGATACGGCACCTATTCGAGCTAATTGGCTATCTTGTTGCAGATTTGTAGTAGAATCGCAATTTATTTTTCTTAATTGGGCAGAGTTAGATGCAATGTTTTGTCGTGTTTATGACGCAATACTATGAAAACCAAAATGAATCTGTTTGACAAAGTCGCCTTGCCCTATAGCTTATTTGGCCGTAGTAGTCTTGCGAAGAGATCTAGGATCTAGTGTTATCTATGTAAATCTACAGACTAGATCAACTTCACCATAGATCATACTTCTTCAAAAGGTTTTGCCTAATTATTATTACTTTTTTAAAAATTTCATACGTGTTTATCTTTCTCATGAAGCATCAGTTACTAGCTTTTGCATTACTGATTGCGGTGGTGATGATGATGATGATATTAGTCTAGCGTATATTAATGTACAATTTTTGCAATCATCGGCTTCACGAAATAAGTTACACTTACTATTTGACACATACAACGCGACCAAAGCAGATATATTTATTGTTGATTTAAGAGAAGTCTTAAATGAAATGATAAAGATAGAAGAATCTATTAACCTATTAATATCATAAGTTTTAAATTGATAGCTCTTTTATTCGTTTACTATTTTTTTGCTTTTCTTGGTTTCTCAAGTGGGCAGGCGCAACTACAATAGAGGCAAAGTTTTCCCATACATTTACTCAGGAATAAAACCGATAAAAAATTTTCATCACAGGCTCAAAAGCTTAAAATAGGAAAAGCGATGACCTTATTAGAGTAAACAATTATGAAATGCATATTTAAAAATATAATAGAGGTAAGTCGAAAGTGAGAAAACACAGCAATTCGAGTACAATGTTTTTAAATGAAAATATATGCACCAAGATTTCGACTGCTAATTGAACAGCTTATATTCAACTGTTTGATGACAAGAAATTATATAATGCATTACAAACTATTAATAAAACTCTAAATAATGTATAGCTGAATATCGGTTGAAAACTAAGCATAAGTTCTAACCACCATATATTAATATATCAATTTATAACAAAGAAGGCCATTCTTTCTTCACGACCAGGACATTTCTCAACACACAACCCACAGAGATAAAATTACTATCCCATGAGTTTAAGACGACTGTTTATCTAAACGTCTAAAATATTACTGATAGAAAACACTGACTGAAAATGTGACATGCTCCTTTCCCACTCAAATCCACTGTGTTGCAAACATGGATACCTCCAGCCACAACACCCCCATTTTAGAAATTTAAATCTAGTCTGTTTGATTATAGTCTGAGTGCTACCCTAGAGACTGCTGAAAATTCGGTTTTCTGTCTCTAATTCTCATATTAAGTTATTTTATTTCTATTTCAGCAACTCAAGCGAATCTTCACAATGCAAGGTTGACAAATTCGTCGTTCGCAGTCTCGGTCATGCAAGATTTACATCCGGCAGCTTCTCTCTAGCATCGTGCTAAGTTATTCGACATCCAGTTACTCAACAAATCATATTCTAGTCACAGTTAAATTTATTGAATTACGTAATTATAATGTAATACTCTTATTTCCGTCACCACTTTTTGTCATTAATATCTCCTTTTTATTAGTCTTTTATTGCAATTTTTCTTATGATTATATAGCAGTAAAACATTAGATACTAATGAATTTAATATTGCTGTGCATGAAGACGATGATAATGATGATGAAATGAATGGTAATTGCCCGCTCTTGATAGACTACAAAAAATAACATAGAGCCAATCCGTTACAACCTACGGACGGGAAAGCCAACATATTATTACACGAAATAGAAATTTTCAAAATCTGTTAGAAAAAAAGTAATTAACAAAAATAAAGCATAAATATAGGACCATACCTCACACAAAGTTCGCATTAAGACACAAGAAAGTTTTAGCTGTAGCTAAATCTTGTTTGCTTTCTATCGGAGAAAAATTTCAGGGACAACTTTTCTTAATTTAGTCCAAGTTCTCATTAAATTTTCTTTTTAAAATAATGCATGTTGAAATCACTAGTGCTTTGAAACGCATAATTATAGACATACGAAAGCGGTGCATCGATTTTAGCACGTCGAATGACTTAGAAGAAGTATAACAGAACAGCCTTACCACCTTGACGCTTTCTGTATGTTGATAATTTCGGAGGCCATATAATGTCAAACGAAAACACACACTCAATGAGAAAATACATTTTCAGGGAAGTCTTATAACAAATTTAATATTAAATTCGAAATATAACACCTAAAATGGCTGACGAATATCTTCAATTACACGAAATTCATATTCATAAATTGCTTCAGCTTTCTCTTTCATTTGCAAAGAAATACACTAAGAAACGCTGCTTCGGCTTATAGAAGATTAAGACAACTACCTGATTAATTTCTCGGAGAGCGCGAATGATAAGCAGACATGCACATGCGTGAATATACAGTGCCTCAAACGTCAATTCCAAAAGTTGGACCAGGCGATGAGTACACGGAAAGGCGGACAGCGGTAATGGTTCGCAAAACGCGACGGCCCTACAGATGAGAAATTAAAAAAGGCTTTAAAATTACGGCTGTCACAGACGAGTTCGCTATTTAACTTTACCAGCGTTAATAAAATTTCTTTCTACATTTTGAACAAACCGCGAAATTTAGTAAATAAAAACGAAAAAACAACATATAATAATATGCAGGAATGAAATCAGTAATTAGTTTATATATATTGTTTGTTGCAAAGAACATGTATATTTGCAACTGTGTAATAGGTGGTGCGCACCTAGTAACAAATCAATCCAAATAGGACCAAAAGTATGAGGCAAATTCAGCAGTGACAAAATGTAGTCGCATGTACATATTCGTTTCGTACAAACTGGCGATTCATTAGAAGAAGTTGTTACTTCGCCCTATACTCACACTATACATTTAGTCAAGGAACGTGGGACAATTAGACAGTACAATCTCCAATAATAATGTGTATATAAACATTAGTGGAATTAACTTCATATAAAGTTATTGGTAATGCGACTTTAAAGCCAACCTTCCATATATAATACATACCGAGCCTGCAATGGGTCCAAAAACTATATCTGCCAAGTCAGTAGATGGCTCCAACACAATAGTTTTCGGGTCGGTACTTGGTACCAACACTTCGGTTGCCGAGTCGATACATAGGACCACTACAATGGATTGCAAAATATGATAAGTTTCACCATAATTGAGAATTACAACTAATTCTGAACAAATGCTACACCAGTTAATCTAGAGTTGATCAATATCAAGCCGAATACGATATCATATTCTCGATATATCTAGATACAGTCATCTCTGTACATGAGATTAAATATTTAGTTTTTCCGGCCCTAATTGAACGAATTTGTTATAGGGTGTGCAACACTTAGTTCACAATTAATTGATATTTCGAATAATTGCGAACACGAAATATTTACGTAAAATACAATTTACGTAATTTTTAATATTTCTTTAAAAAATTTAAGGCTAACAACTAAGCAAACTTTATGAATAACGTAAATGCAAATATATGAAGGCAGTGCTTCAGGTAAAGATTACACTTATTATAATCAAGGTTATGGACTTGATATAAACACCTGACCCATTAATTACTTACATATGTCAG
>JAQBSW010006448.1:0-48448 GCA_029291075.1 Eudiplozoon nipponicum | reverse complement strand
GTAACACACACTATTTTATCTTCTAATGTTATCTTCGCTAACAACGGATTAACGATAAAAATGTGGTGGAATACTTTTTTTCTACACTATGAATAGCAAACATGGTATTGTACTATTTCAAAATAGAGGAAATGTTCACCGTGCTCACTATATTACGCCTATTATGGATTAAAGGATATATTTTGCAAGTTTTGTCATGAGAACGTGTTTCGCCCTAGTAATCCCATGCAGTCAGTTCAACAAATGAAATAGTGGGCAAGCAATGTACAAAAAAATAGATCCATTTTAGCTGGCGAAAAATTAGCAAATAGGCAGTTGTTTTTTGAACATTATTTAAAATCCTTAAAAACTTAATGGTATTACTTCGCAGCGAATTCTGACAAGTTCTTAATGAGTTCCTAAAAAAATGAAGCCAGTCTACCTACTGAATTTCCTTTGCTACTTTAGACATTGTTTAGTATATACTAGCACCAAATATATGCATATACATATGCATATATATATATATATATATATATATATATATATATATATATATATATATATATATTCTTTATAATTTCCATGCTTTTAATATTACTACATTATATTTATAATTAGGAAGAAAGAACACATTATTACCAAAGTGGATAAAGGCCATTTATTTCTGTGAATACTTAATCACTCGCTTATACAATTATGTACATATTTAATATTTTGGGTTTCTCACTTGATTATGCTAGTGGTAACAAATCTGACCTCGTTTTACTTCTGTTTCTTGTTTAATGGCGTTGGTAAGTGTGTATGCGTTTGTATTTGTGTGTAGGCGTGTTTGCATGTAAAGGTCATTCTCGCAGTATTGCAAAGTGATGTCTGAGATCTGGTCATTATTGTTTTGATGGCTTGAGAATTAACCATTTGTGCGCATTGTTCACTGTTACATGTACGAGTGCTATTTTTCCAGCGTAGTTTATCGTTTCACCTTGTTGCGCAAATTTATATTTTCCACATGGTAACAGCGCCAGTGTGGATTGCAGTGTTAAACGCTCATATTGTTTGGAAACTTCTGTCACCGTGTGCGCCTCTGTTATTTCCACTTCAGTTTGTTGCCAATCCGATTGTATGTTTGTTGATTCTAGTCGAGGGCCTGTTTGTTCTTGACTGGATACTAGTAAATTGTTGTTGAATTTTGTTATTCTTGGCCAGTCGATTAGAATATCATGTTAATGAAACTTTTGAATATTAAGGTCATTTGCTTGTTGTTTTATATAAAGGGCTTCATAAATAAAAAATAATTTTTCTGATTTTGCTTTATGTAGAATTGTGAAATTGTTCGAATTGACAGGGTGCCCCGTTGCCAATATATGATCGGAAATAGCTGATTTTCCTGACGGTGCCAAGCCTTTGTTAATCAATTCTGTGGCAAATGTTGCTGGATTCTGTTTATCAATTGCTTCTTCGTACGTCCGATATATGTGCTACCGCACATACATGAGAATTTGTGGACTATGAATGATTTGGAGAGAATTGGCAATTGATCTTTAGAATCCAACCTCATGATTCTCTGTGTACTAAATATCATATTAACTTTAACACTGGGAAAATTCTCCTTAGTTATTCTATTCAGCCGCCGTGCAATTGAAAACCCAAAATGTATAAATATGTATGATTGTATAAGCGATGATTAGTATTCACGAAATAAATGGCCTTTATCCACTCTGTTATTAATGTGTTCTTTCTTCCTAATTAATTAATATATATATATATATATATATATATATATATATATATATATTTATATATAGGCACCAACCAGAAAGTCAATTTGCTTCTCGATGTAACACATTAAAAACGACTATTGATTTCACAATAAATTTGATACCGATCGCAAGTCATTATATGTGCATTTATTCACTGGAGAATCATTTGTAATTAAAACCACGGTTTCATGAGTGTTAATCACATTTTCATGATGACATCAAATCAATGCGCCCGACATCACTTAAGTGAACGATTATGTAATATGAGGAGTTTAAACAAAAAGAATATGACTGTTTTAGAAATATGACCTAATTAACAAAAATGCAGACAAATGCTAATCTAAAATAACCAAACGGACCGTTTAACTGGAAATAGTTTACCACACTCAAGATTATAAACGCCCCAGCTTCAAGTAAATGCCGTACGACGTTACAAACAAGTTCGGTGTCGTGGAGGCTGAGAATAAGTACTTTTTGTGGCCCTTATTAGGGCCGGAATTGCGTTCTCCGGCAAATTTCGAGAAGGTTATATAGTATAGCATTGTCTAGAAGTACTCCTAAACACTTGAGACCATCTCTGGTTGACTGGCGGGTGTTCTTTCTGTTGTGGCGTCGAAATCAAAGAGCGAGAGTCTGTGCGAAGGCTCAGAATTTTCTTGTTGAAGATCTGCGACAACACCGTGTTGACTGGCACACGTAGAGGTCCGGTAAATAGACGTTGCTCCGTCTCAATATTTGTGCAGCAACAAGATTGGTGTGACTAGGTGACTCTGCTTGTGAAGCAAGTCCAGAAGTCAGCGTAGGTGAACAGTCAGTATGACACAAAACAGCACGTACACGTAGCGCGCAGCAGAAATCAAATGTGATTATTACAAGCATGGTAAATGCACCGTGCTTATATAGCGTGGAAAACGAAAGCTCGCACGCCATTGGTTAACGGCAAATTTCGCTTGTTTTAATTGGTGCCGCTTAAATTAAATTTGAATTTCATTTAGGCAATATGTCGGCGAATTGTTCTTGAGTCGTTACAAGAGTAAAAATGACCCTAATCATGGCCGTGCTACATATATAATTATATTACAAAACATAAGTGTGATTCTCACCTCTGAAAGTCTCACAAAAACGTACATTGGTGGAATTTATATCACTTAGTTCTATTGTACTGAAGACCATAACTTTTGGGAAAATTTCGTCATGTTCATTGGCGTTCATTGATTGCGCTGTTGGAGCTCACATACATTTGTGAAATCAAGTCTACGGACTTGATATAAAAAAAATTCCCAAGATTCTGAAATCTTCAGCAGACGAGGTATTCACGTGCAGTGCATATTTGACTACTGATAGCATCTGTTAGATAATTTGCCATTCATTTTTTAAATCAAATTTGAGTGCTTGATACAAACAAAAATCGCATTGCATTTAACCAGTCGTCGAAGAACTTAGCAAAGCTACCGTCAGTCACACATACTGACGTGTTTCGACCATTCATGATCATCATAAGAGTACGACTCCAAACTGACTAGCGACGATCATACCGCAATGCATATATATGGAGAGGAAAAATTAGATATGCGGTTCTCACCTCTAGTAGTCTTGCATACATAGTACGTGACTGGAAATGTCGGCTGCACAATTTCTATGCAGTCACGAACATTAACAAATTGCAGCATTCGCCACATATGTATAGATAATAAAACTAAGCAGTCCATGATTGCTTGGCATACATATGCTTTGCATCAGTACCTGTGACTGACGTTAGTTTTGCTACTTTGTTCAATATCTGGTTAAATACAGTGGGATTGGTGCTTACTTCAAGCTGGAAAACTTTATTGAATGTATTGTTACCACCACCCGCGCAACCATTGATTGATTAATATTAATAAAATATCGGATTTCTCATATCCCATATATGTATTACGGATCGTTCCTAATAAGGACGATCGTGTTCTATTGGATGAATTGCCTTTTCCACACTATACAATACTTAGTTTATACTGACAAATTTATGCACATAATGGATCAGATGTGAATATCAATATCGCAACCTTGATTTAATGTCTATTTTCGCAGCCGGCGCAACCAATGATGGTTTAATTAGATGAACAACTAAACCATTACCAGTTCCCCAAATATCGGCTATCTGTTCTATAATGACAGATTGGAGTTGGTTCGTTGAAAATTTACGCCTAAAGAAATGCTGTATTGGTCAAACCTAAAGAAGAGGCCGACCAAAAAACATTAGTTAGACTATAAATAAATTTTGTAGCACGCGGTATGGTGGCTCAGTGGTTAGAGCAACAAATACCGAAGCAGACGTGCCTAGGTTCGAGCCATTTTTGCGGCAAATTCTGCTCAGTACGTGATGAGCTCCCAATAAGGATTAAACCGGTCTACTGGATGAATTGCCTTTTCTTCATTATACAATTCTTAGCTTATGATGACAAATGTATATATATATATATAATGGGACTGGAGATAACATCAAGATTGCACCATGGATTTAAATTATTGTTAGCAGGGCCCGTGCAACCAATTGGATTCAACATATTCATATATTTTATAATGATATGGAAAACAAAGAAGTTATACGAAATGGCATAGTGCATGCTAACAATAGGATATTTAAAATATAATACTTATGAAGCGAATTGTGAAAATAGTTCATAAGAAAGTATCGTAATATAATCATAAAGAGATTTCATTAGCAAAGTAAATATTTGATAGGGAAATTGATGACAAATTATGGGGAAATCATGAACGGTGTTTGTTCGCAAATTTTATTGCTACTATTAGTAGCAAAAGGAAAAATGTTTAAAAAAACATAACTTCAGATTGGATGTTCGGGAAAATTTTGGACAGTGCGTGATGAGTTCCCAATAAGGACAAACCCGGTCTACTGGATGAACTACCTTCGCTACATTATAAAATGTCTAGTTTATAATGAAAAGAATAAATGTCAAAATGAGACAGGTGTTTATATCAAGATCGCAACCGTGATTTTTTAAAATGGTAGGTAGATTATTCTACAAGATTTTCTTATTTCAAGTTAGTTGGACAGAAAATATAGATGTAATGCGCTATACCAAACTGAAAATAGACCACGGCGCTGGATCTGAACGTGCTTCTAGTTAACGTATACTAACTGATTCAGTTTCAAAACGATTTTTAATTAATCATGAAAGTTGGATTTCTTGTCGTCAATTTCTAATTGCTTCTATTGATAGAGTCAAATGGAGCATATAAAAAGCAGGGATTTATAGGGCTCCATCTAATTGACCCGGTTTAATCAAAATTATTCAATCTTATCAGACATGATAATTAGTTCAAAATTTCCGGTGCTTTCCCATGTATTGCAGCTTTTTCGGCTTCTACATGTTTACCAAAACATCGAGATCTAAAAGATCGAATTAATCATTAAATTCTCTTTCGGTGGCATTATTCATTAAGGCTCTTTTATGGAGACATTGAATATATATCCACAATCATTCCTGAATAACAAAAAAAAGAAAACATTTAAATACTGTTTGTTGCGAAGAACTAATATATATGCAATTGTGTATTAGATGTTGCGAACCTAGTAACAAATTATTTCAAATATGACCAAAAGGATAAACCAAATACAGCATGATCGGAAAGTATGATCTCGTGCGCATTCGTTTCGTGTTTACTGGCGACTCATCAGTAGGAGCCGGTATTAAACGCTATACTTACTACATATTTGGGTGAGGAATGTGGGATAATAGGACGGTATAATCTCCTATACGAATTTGTAGACCTTCAGTAGAGAAACTAACTTCATATAAGGTATTTGACAATGTGACTTTAAAGCCAATTCCCTATATATAAAATATATACCAAATCTGTAAAGGGAATCAACACTATGGCTGTTGTGTCAGTATATAATACCAAGACCATGTGCATGAGATTATACGCTATGTTCACGCTGTCTTCGATTTCGCCTTCTGGTCATATTTGAATTAATTTGTTACTAGGTGCGTAACACCTAATACACAAAAGAAAAAAATTCCTATCTGTCACAAATTGCCGAGCGCACAAAAGCGCCTCAGTAATTTTTTTCAGTTTGATGAAGAATACAAAGGGCTAAAGAATGCGTGTGAAAAAACCCGCAGCCATTTCTTGAAAAGAAAAACTTTGACGACATGGACACATCAGCCCATGCTCTATGTCGAACGCATAAACATCCAAGCACAATCGTGACGACTGCATATTCACATAAATTACAAGCCTGTTGTGAAATCGCTTAGACAAAACTGAAAATAAGCCCGACAGCCAAAATGTCTCGCGTGCTTTATGAGCAACAGCATATTAGATACTGTATCGAAAGGATAACACAGAAAATTTCCTATTAATACTAAAAAAGAAGAAGAGTAAATGCGTTGCGAAGCTGATTTATGCAAATTTTCTGGTCATTGTTGACTGTTAAAAAGTAATCGAAACTTATTCACAAATTTTCATAATTTTAAATATTAAAGAATAGATATTAAGACCGGATATTGGGTAGACAAATATACTTTAGGAAGTAAAATAAATATAAATAGATCTGTCTTTAATTAGGATTTCATATATGCCACAAGTTGTTATTTTCCTGAGTATGGCGTCTAACCTGAAGTTGGGACTGTAAATGAAGTCCCGAAAAATTGGAAAAAATTCTGAATACCTTGATTCAATCACAATTTCAGAAAAAATAATTATAAATGGCTTCAACGTGATCGGACCAGTGAGTACTCATCAATCAAGGCTAAAGACAATCTGTACACCTGGAAATGTAAAGGAATCAAGATTCTACTGACCTACGAGTGCTATCAATTGTCTCGCAATAGTCCATTTCGGATATTTTAAAGTAAAACTAAAGAAAAACATAGGGACAAAGCGTTGGAAAGCCGATTTCTGCAAAAAATGTCATAATTAATGTTGTCTGTAAGAAGGTGTTCTAAACTAATTTACAAATTTTCATGATTTTGAATATTTCGATGCTGATTTCTGATTGACTTATTTAGTCACCACTTCGCCATATAGCAAATGCGAAATCATGGTTTTTCAATTATATTTGCCCATATATCCAACTTATTTTATACTAATTTGTTCATTTCAGTAGATCATAATATGTCTGACTTGTGTTTATATGTCAATAACCGTCAATGTGCTCAGTAAATTTAATTACAAACACGCGTTCATTAATCGTATGTAACCGCAATTGGTTGCTTGAACTGACTTGGTCCGGATTTGAATCCCAGTGCCTTTGATTCACTCAACACGATCAATTTAATCCTGAAGCAGCGCATCAAGTGGAACTTTCTGTTATAAAACATTTTTCGATTAGTCGTCAATTCAGGTAAATGTCTACAAGTACAGCTTTCGGCCTAAAGTTCCAACTTCCAATGCAATTAAATACTGTTTGTTGCGAAGAGCTAATATATATGCAAGTTTGTATTAGGTGTTGCGAACCTAGTAACAAATTAGTTCAGTTGTGATCAGAAGGACAAATCAAAGGTAGCATGAACGGAAAGTATAATCTCATGCACATTCGTTTCGTGCTTACTGGCGACTCATCAGTAGGAGCCGGCATTACGCCCTTTAACCACTATATATTTGGTAGAAGAATGTGGAATAATAGGACGGTACAATCTCCTAGACGAATGTGTAAACCTGCAATAGTGAAGTTAACATCATATAAAGTCTACGACAATGCGACTTCAACGCTAACTCTCACTATGGCTATTGTGTTAGTAACCGATACCAACATTATTTTAGCGAAAAGGTACATGGTACTAACACTATGGTTACCGAGTCGGTACATGATACCAACCTGATGGATATCAATTTATGCTAAAGTTCACCTAAATTGAGAATTACAACAATTTCCGAACACCTGTTACTCCAGTTAAACCATACACTCTGG
Organism: Eudiplozoon nipponicum; assembly: GCA_029291075.1. NCBI lineage: Eukaryota > Metazoa > Platyhelminthes > Monogenea > Mazocraeidea > Diplozoidae > Eudiplozoon > Eudiplozoon nipponicum. The sequence goes on along the minus strand of JAQBSW010006448.1, from coordinate 40,789 downwards.
CCTTCATCGATATCAGTTATCACATTTCGCGTAAGCATGACATCATTCAATTCAATATATATATATATATATATATATATATATATATATATATATATATATATATAAATAGCCCTTGACCTTTGCGTTACTAACAGCCAATGATATTTTGTTTCAATATTACTCGAAGAAAGTTGCTTAATTTAGTTGCTTTAATCTTTATATTATATAGGTATTTTCCGAAAATTTAATCTATAATTATGCTACCTTGTGCGGAATTTATTCAATTAAATTAACCAATTATTCATTGTGCGGTTGGTGATAACAGTTATTAAATTAAAGTTTTAAAATTTTAAATAAGCACGAATCACGTTTAAACAATTTGTGCAACAGTAAAGCTACCGTCATTCAAATATTCAAAGCGTTCTGTCATTAACTCTCGATATCAAACTGACTAACAAGGACCTAACCACAAAGAATATGTAAGCTTCGGTAAATCCGATAGGAGACTTTCGAACATTGTACTTGATTGGGAAAGCCGGCTGCAAAATTTCAATGCAGCCATAATAATATCATTTTTTTCAGCTTTTGCAGCACATTTTTAATCCTAAAAAGCAGACTCATTGATTGTGCAGGTGGTAACAACTATATAATCAAGGTTGCAATAGAACAATATTTTAACTAATGAGTAACTAACAAAATGCACACGTAAGGAATGCAAAATAAGATAGGTGGCATTCATCCCCAGACATCTAGCATAAATTTTACTACTCATAAACCAGTCACAGAAAATGTGTAGTCGAAATTATCTCTCAAGTAGAATTTATGCGAGTCTATGTTTGGCGAGAACGGCAAAACTGAATTTCCATACCTCATATATGTGGTTGTTTGATTCTCGTTAGAAAGATTTCTGTGGTACTCCGATGATGTCAATGGAAGGTAGAAACGTGCGACTGATGTTAGTTTTGCTAAGTTGCGCGAATTTTTAGACGAAAATGAGAATGGTGTTTACTCCAGTTTCGCTAATTGGATAATAAAAATTGTTTATAACTCGCGCAGTCAATGATATTGTGATTTGGAGGTGTGAGAAGATTGTATTTGGTGGCTGTGCGGCAAAGCCAAGTGTTACTGTTAAACTGTGCGCAGCTGCTTTTAACGAAGTGAGCTCTCAGTGTTCCTGCAGTTGGATATTCTGCGCGTAATTTGAGTACGTACGGCGTTGTCTGACAGCTGGTTTTCGAGCGCCTTTGCCACTGCTGTAATGTACCCACTTGTTTGGTGCACTACGTGAATTACCTGGTTCATCCTGTCAGTATTCGTATATTACCTTATGCATTGTCTCGGTAAATCAGTTGATAAGTTTGAGCTATTGCAGTGCTAAACTATTTATAATTTTTAAATTTGTTCCCTAGCAACAACGTGTCATTGTAGCCACACACCGACGCCAGGAATAGCCACTAAAAAAAGGAAACTATCGCCTCAGACCCACTATTACCGAAACTTCGACAACATGAGCACAAGGCACACGCTCGGCCACCTTTTCCAGATATGAGCATTCCGTCGACTGGCCTGACTTATTCGAGCATAGCAACAGGCTTCTCCACGGTTGCCTAAGACAGTGATATGGATCTGCACTTACCTACGTGTTATAATGCGGAGCACTAATGCCTCTTGCTATTACGAAGAAGCTAGTTTAATCATCAGCTGAATTGGACAACCAATTGAGCGGCGTTAAACAATAATGCTCTTTGATGTTTGGTTTTACCAACATGCAGGCCGTGGCAGTGACGATGGACATTCGGTTAGGCAGCCTCCAGGCCGACGTCTACATGTTATATTCGGAAACATTAAAACAACAACAACTTATCGGGAAATACTGTCCCATATATCTAAAATTTCATAGTTATTTACGAAAATGTAGAAATAGACGACATGCTAAAAGATTGTAACAACGTGGACCATCAAATTCGGTTAACTTGCACGAGATGAAACATTCAGTCCGACACATTGCCTTTTCTTGACTTGATTTTATTGATAAATGAAATATATATCTCTTACGCAGACAGGGACTGGACACCGCATCCATTATCGCAGTGCTGTCCCAATGTTCCAAAAAGCAAAATTAATAATCAATTTATCCTATAAAATGAATAAAGTGTGTCCGGAATAATTTCCCTACAACTTAACAAACCAAAAGTGTTTGCCTATACAAATGCCATAGCTGCTCGGTGCGCTATGTAGGCCCGACCGGTCGATAACTAAAGAAGCGATTTCTAGAGTATTTTAGACTAAACACAGGTGGCAGAGAGGAGAATGTTTCCATGGTAGCTAAACTCATAGATTATAAACATTATACTCAAAAGGAGGCGGATGTCCTGGTGCTTTCTCAGCAAAAAATGAAAATGAGCTACGTGCAGCTGAAGCTGTTATTTGCGACAGCCTTAATCCTCAACTTAATTTGAAAAAGATGTTCGTCCATTTTTTAACTGAAGTTTTCGAGCTTGAAAAGAACAACTTTATTACTGTGCTTAACCAGTCGAACAACATAACAAAACTACCGTCAGTCACACGTACTGACACGTTTCTATCTTCCATGATCATCATCAGAGTTCAAATGTACTTGAGTGGAATTGTTGGCTGCAAAATTTCTATGCAGTCACGAACATTAAATTTTTGTACCTTTAGCCGCATTTGTATAAGTTTGTAAACGATTTTAATAAAAACTGGTGACATGTTTGTGCATGAATGCGTGCCTGTTCACGTGCATTTACCGTCTTCTGTTTGTTGTTGAATAATTTATACATTAAATCCAACTTGAATTCCCTTGCTTTCCAATGTTGACTTATTAAAGCACCAGATATTACACTCAGGGTGAGTTCTGACGAGAAGAAGATGTTCATTTTCAAACTTTGTTGCATATACCTACATTAAAATAAATTAATGCTTCCATACAAGATTTATTTTTCAATTCAGACACTGTTAAAATTGTTATTCTTTTTGGTGGATGTTTCTTTATCAGTAGTACTTTATTTGTGTGAATTAAAAATAAATCGACCATGTATCTTATTCATTGTCGTTGTTGGTTTGCCAAAGGATTAATAAATTCTATGCTTATTACATAATATATTCTAGCAATGTAGTTCAGCTTATAAAAAATAAAATATGTTCTTTTCTAAACGACGTTGAAATATATCGTAGAGGATTATTTTGGTAACTTTTTCGATATATTCAACAAACGGGTCAAAGTACATCTCCGAAACTTTTAAATTCCAATTAAATGCAATGCAAAATTTATAACTTTAATCAAAGTTGCAATCTTGATATAAACACCTGATCCATTATGTACACACATTTGTCCGTATAAACTAAGTATTGTATAGTCTAGAATAGGCAATTTATCCAGTAGACCGGTTTCGTCCTTATTAGGAACTCATCGCCTCCTGTCCAGATTTTGCTGCAGATAGTGCTCGAACTTTGGCACACCTGTTTCGGTTCGAGCCCTGTCCTCGTAAAATTCTGGAAAGTACTTGATAAGTTATCGATAAGGACGAAACTGGTCTACGGGATGAATTTCCTTTTCCACATTATACAATTATAAGTTCTTACACACAAATTTGTGTACTCAAAGGATCAGGTGTTTATATCAATATAGCAACCTTGATTATCGCAATACAATTAGACAAGCATGGATTGCGTGGGTGATGGTAACAATTCTTTAAAAGAAGTTTGCGAGCTTGAAGATAACATCAATCCCATTGTATTTAACCAGTCCCCGAAGAACATAGAAAAACTAGTCAATTCGACGTTTTACTCTGATGATCATCATGGAACGTCGAAACGGGTCAATACGTGTGATTGACGATAGTTTTGCTATGTTGTTCGACGACGGGTTAAATACAATGGGATTCGTGTTTATTTCAAGCTCGCAAACTTGATTACTGTAATTGTTATCACCGCCCGTGCAACCAATTTTCGTTTAATTATATAAATGCACAATTTTATTGATTGGCACTAGGCTTATTAGAGCACACCATCAGGCCTGACTATTTTCCAATCGCATACCACCTGCAATGCGTCGATTCTTATGTGAGCTCAATTTATTTTCTACGAAACACACACGCTGTCTCGGTTGCTGTCTACGTCGTTTCATTTTCCAAGCTTTCCGTCAGTTATCTGGGTTAGGCTAACTTTTGCTTCTGTATTTCTCGAGTACATCAGGGCAGTCGCAATCAATTTGTTTAGCAGGCGTATCTCAAGGGTTGACATCCGTTTTGGTGTTGCCGTACATATCATCGAAAAGACTCACCATAGCTATCAAAATATCGTTTGTTGCATCTGTCTTCTGCTAGTCTGCTCACTGGCGTGACTAAAAGACAGTAGCACCAACAGATCAAGCCTGCTAATACTTCAAGGTAGTCGCCTCTATTGTTTAACTCGCGCCATTCAGGGCATTTGACGGTGAAAATTTCTAACGGTCCCATTTAAAGCGTCAAACAGTAATTGCATACCTGGCTGCCGAATGTCAGCAACAAATCTGGCGAGGAACCAGCAAGCATCCGATCTGATGAAGTATGCTCCAAGAAATCCAAGCAAGTCCTATTTACATTGTTTATCACGAAGGAGAACGCCGGCCCAGACGATATAGGAAACTGCATGAATTTTTTTTAAAAACACGACTGAGGCAACGATTTTAAAATGTTGCCAGGCAGGATGGGAGTGAAACCATTAAAAGTCAGTGGTCTTCAAGCAAACCAAGCGACCTATAGCATTTAAATAATCAGCAAAAGGGGATGATAACCATGCATTTAAAAGGGTATTTATTGGAAGTGAAAAAACGCACCTAGAAATAGAATCATCCATAGCTAGGCGAGACAAACGAATTACTAAACATATGAAATCAACGAAGGTTGAGACTGGTAATGAACAACAATCAACATATATGGAAAATATTCCGAAAAGAATGGCATCAGGGACTACATTACTATGAAATTTATTCGACAATAGGTAAAAGCGAGATTTAGTTATGAAACGGAACAAAAGAATTGTAAGGAAACCGACCACCTTTATCCAGTATATCAGATCGTGCATGTAGATAAATTTTGTGATACTCGTTAACTAGTTTAGACTAATTTTTAAAGTATAAAGAATAACAACTTTATGTTGATAAATTTTGTAATGAACTATAATTTTGATCTGTTTCTGAGATAGCAACTGATAAGCTTAACGACACGACCGGTGATGCCACTATTTAATTAGGCGGATTTATTCGCCGAGAAGAAGACTAACGAATGCCTTGAAAATATCAAGGAGGAGAGTGCATCTGTTTTCTTAAGAGATACATAAATAGCAGTGATTTAGGCCACTGTAAGTCAAAAAGAGCAAAACTAGTTCTTGATTTAACGATTTCATTATGGAGAAGTCCGCTCAGAACATAAGTAAACGCCGGAATGACGAAGATAGAATGAAGGCCCTAAAAAAGAGAATAACGACAAAGTGCTGCCCTTCGGAATCTGCAAGATTGTAGACTTTGGACATTCTTTTAAATAAAAGGGAAAACTGCGCATTTAGAAATATACTGAGGCTTCAAAAGGCCAGATAGAAAAAGCGATAAATAAAATGATTATTTAAAAATTTAGTGAAGTGACGAGGTTAACATAAAAAATGATATAGCGCCGAAAGATAAAAATATTGATTTAGGCGAAGGTTAAAACAGTGATTTTCAGAAGGAAGTTATGTTGATTCTTTAAAAGTTAAGCATAATAAGTAATCAGTCCGCCGGCAAAATAATAGAAAAAAACATGCTTCATCGAAACCCGCATGTAATAGATCGCAATAGGATGTGAAACGAGAATTTTAGAAGATGGTTGTAATGACTCATTAGATAAACAAGTAGTAAAGAGCATCAGTACGGCGGGAAAATAATAGATGAAAATACTTATCATCAAAAAGCCCCAAAGGTGAATCGCGGTTGCATGTAAAAATTGAGTCTTTAGAAAAAGGCTATGATGCCGTTTTAAAAAACAGGTATACACGATCAACAGTTTGACAGTTAACGAAAAAAGATAGTGTTAACAAAAATATAAATGTTGATACATCGAAAGATGCACACAGCCAGTAAATTATGATATCAAAAAAATTAAATTATTTTTTTAACTATCACGCGTACGGTTTCAAACGGCCTCAGAAACTAGTTCAGACATCGAGAATGGTATCGTGGAACTCAACATAACTACCGAAAATAACCATATGAAGTCGAATAAAAAAGCTGAACGGCTACTTATAACAGTATGGGTCGTAACTGAATGCGGGAGAAATGTGTATAAAGGACCTTCGGGCACAAAATCAAAAATTGTAATCATCACTAAAAGAGAAGGTGGTGAAAATATAAATGGTTGTCCAACACTGGGTTGAGTTGGCAGATTTAATTGTAAGATGAAATCTGAACAGATGAGTAAACTTTACAATTTCTGGCTAGAGTAGAAGCAGCTATGTCCTAAAAACGGGACGAATTTAAAATGTTCAACATTAGTGGGGGGATACTGACGAGGAAAAGGTTCTTAAACTAAATTACATCATCAAGGACTAGGCTGAAACAGAAATAATAAAATATTACAGAGTTGGAAAAAAGTCTGGCAACCCGAGACCAGTTGTTCTCAAACTGAATAGAAGACCGCTAAACAAACAAAGCGAAGAGATTCACAAGAAGATAGAGGTATTGAACAGCTTAAAAACGGTTTTCATTAGAAGAGGTAAAACACTTCTTTAGCGAAAGCCGGCCAACGGAAAAATGAACAAAACAGCCATCTATAAAATAACTGAATGCATGATGATGAATGACAAAGAAGCTTGGACTAGGACACCGATGGAAGCCAACTCATCCGTTAGACAAAAGGCATCAGCCACTACAAGCGACCAAAAAACGTGGAATCAACGGCAACATCCTGCTAAATGTTGTCAATAGAGAGCGAAGGAACGGATTCATAGTTGAAAGAGAAAAGAGGATCTAAAAGAAACCAAGCGGATTAACCAACCAGGCATGACCATACCGGTAGATAAGTTTTTAGATGTTGATTCAATATTATACGCAGCAAAAACTTCATGTTAAACATCTTTCTAACGAATTTCAGGTTTGATTTCATAATTTTGTCATATAAGAGCATGGATCTGAGGTGTCAGGTTACTAAACGTTCCACAGAGGTAAATCATTAAATAAACGTGGCGGAAGAGTACTCATTTATTCTAGGTCTGTGTTCCACGCAAAACAGCGACATAAAAATTAATAAAATACGATTATTGATTTTGTTCCATTTCATATTATCATACTGACTTTAACTGCAATCTACAGATCTCCATATGCGTGCGCGAATGATGATGTTCATTTGTCTAATTTGTTTCAATTTATATTTGATCATCACAGATACAGTATGACTAAGCGAACATAGGTTGCGCGGGCGGTGATAACATATATTATAATCAAGGTTGCGAACACGATATAAACACCAGACCCATTAAGTACTCACATTTTCAGGATAAACTAAGAATTGTATAGTGTAGAAAAGGCATTTCATCCAGTGGACCGGTTTTGTCCTTATTTGGGAACTCATCATGTACTGTCCGTGGCAAATTATGGCCAGTACGTGATGAGTTCCCAAATAAGGACAAAACCGGTCCAATGGATGAATCGCCTTTTCTACACTTCTCCTAATTCATAGTTTCTACTGACAAAAAGTAACTATATAACAATACAATAAAACAATAATTGATTGCGCGGGTGGTGGTAACAATTCTTTAAATCAAGTTTGCGAGCTTGAAGTAAACACCAATCCCATTGTTTTTTAACCAGTCGTCGTTGCGGCTAAGCATTGGTTGTTATGTTGTTCTAGGCGACTGGTTAAAAACAATGGGATTGGTGTTTACTTCAAGCTCGCAAACTTGATTTAAAGAAAATGTAACTAATTAATGGGTAAGGTGTTTATATAAAGTTCGCAATCTTGATTATAATAATAGTTGACATCATCAGACTACTTAACTTTTAAATAACAAATATAATCTCTAAACATTATCTACCGTAGATTATAAAATAACTAACTGGATGTTCGGAATTTCTAGATCATGTTTATTTAGAGACTGAATTGGTTTCTTGCTACAGTTACAAGATCGTTTAGTGCTTTAAGGAAAAATCCAACTGAAATGTTTATGAAGGACACGCTTTCAAATGCACACGTGAAATGCTCCAGAACTGACAAGTTATTGTTCTGAAAGATGTTCAGACTGCTTGATTATGACTGATCTTATGAAATACACGCAGAGGATTTTATTGCTTCTGTGTTTAGCATATTGCATAATTTTTTAGAATTTCTCTTTTGTTAATAAAGTACCAAGGTGATGGATATAAGAATACGTAAGCTAAGAATTGAAAGACAATATAATGAAATATAGTCCAATTAACATTTTTTAAATGAGAGTAGATACGATAGATAATTATATGAATTCGTTTCTAATAGCAGTACATAGAAGATCTGAAAGGATTATACAGACCACGTATAAAAAATATCCAGAAGTTTGGCTAACAAATCCATAAAGATCATGGCATGTATAAAGAGGAAGATAACCTGGTACTGTCTTTAGATAAAACAGGTAGTGAATCAATATATGTTTTTGAGGAGCTTTGTGGCCATTTAATTTTTAATGCTCAGAAGCCAGAACAATGAATGTGCTACCTTATCATATATATAAACAAGCTCAGAAATCTAATTGACTGTGGAAGGTTAATAAAAATAATGACGGCATTTGAATCTAAAAATAGAAAGATCCATTTACGAATATATATTGATAACTTACTTCACCTGCATAGATCATTTTAGAACAAGCTTTTGAATGATAGAATTATATCAGATAGTAGACGATTATGGCAAGAACGATACGAAAAGTTCGTAGGCCGAGTAATACAAACGATTATCGACAAATCTCAACGATTCCTCTATTCGTGAAGATAACCGAATTAGTATCACTGGATCATTTAAAATGTAATTTACCATTAGACTTTGGTATCAGAATGCATGGGTTTACGAAAGGACATCCGACTATCACCAGTTTCCTATTACGACTGGTTGCTTAGGGGCTATTCCTGTTATCGTTAAGCCATTTAACTAGTATTTATATAATAGAGGTATGGTCATTCAAGTGAACAATACACAATCTAGACTGTTAAATGTGACAACCGGAATATCACAAGGTTCTAGTTTGAGCGCGATACTATTTAAAATCATATCTTCAAATTTTATGAACGTGGTCCTCAGAAGCCAAATCTGAAAATGTGGTTATGACTTCAAAATTATCCTTCCAAATGATCCAAAGAACATCGCTTACTATAATAATAATAATAATAGAACATTAGATCTTAATGACCTGGGTTTGAATATAAATCCAAAAAACCGAACTTTACAGAATATAATTATATTTGTCTTCATGATGTTGTAATTAATGATGTTTTGGAGACAAAGCTTCGACCTAGGCACAACTATTCAATGTAAGGTTTCTGCTCATAAGCATAGGGTAGAAATTGTTAACCGAGTTATAGAAAATGGAGGTTAATGAAGAGTAACCTATTATCGAAAACTATTCATATGAAAATGTATATTATTTGGATTATAGCCATCATGGAATTCGTGACCGCCGATTGGAAGCCAAAAAAAAGTCTGTCAAACATGCTGGATGCGATACAAAGATAATTTGTGAAATTTATTAGCCCGGAAGTGTGAAAAATGTATAATTGGTGGCTTAAATTTGTAGCCTTTGTAATGCTGTGTTACCTTAACAAAAATTTTCACCTGAATCACTGTACAAGGGGTGTATATGATCAAACGATCATTGATTGCGTGAGCGGTGTTAACAATTATTTAAATCAAGTTTGTGATCTTGATATAAACACCAATCTCTCTCTCGATAAATATTTTTTTTTTTTCAGCATAAACTAAGCAATGTATAATGTAGAAACTGTCTTTAGTACATCATATGCACTCGTTATCGCCTTGCTGTCTTGGTGTCTGCCTACTCTCGCAATCTACAAGCGATCTATGGCCTATGCCGCTTCCATTTAACTGCATACCGTCAGTTAGCTGAGTCACGTTAATTCGTGCCGCCACGCTTCCGTGCATCCGTGAGTGCTTAATTTATCAATCGGATCACTATGGCTGACAGACCCTTGATGTCGTCACACATATCATCAGCAAGACTCAGCTTGGCTCTCAACATGGCGTCTTCTACATCCCGCATCTGCTTATTTACTAGGTAATGCGCATTTTCCAGACCATCATAAATAAGCAGGCAGGACACACATAGCAAGGCTTTCAGGGAATATAGACACCCTCGCTATCCATGATAATTGCCGTTAAGTGTTATTAACGATCCAATCCAGAGCCACCAAAACAGTGACACTGCTTACTTGGCCATTTTTACGTGAACGTTGCACGGCACTTAAGCTGGAGAGATATTGGGGAAAATATATGTATGCACGGTATCGAATTAATGTATCCTGGGTCTTCCGTAAGTCTACTAATATAGTTTATTGATTAGAATTATATATTCGTAACAGTGACATTGATTTCACCAGTCACATAAATTTGTATCTTCAAGTATGTATTAGGTGTTGCGAACCTAGTAACAAATTTGTTCAGTTGTGACCAGAAGGATAAACCAAAGACAGAATGAACGGAAAGTATAATCTAATGCGCATTCGTTTCGTGCTTACTGGCGACTCATCAGTAGGAGTCGGTATTACGCCCTTTAACCACTACATATTTGGTCGAAGAATGTGGAATAATAGGACGGTACAATCTCCTAGACGAATGTGCAAACCTGCAATAGTGCAGCTAACATCATATAAAGTCTCGACAATGAGACTTCAACGCTAACTCACTCTATTTAATATATATACCGAGTCTGTAAAGGATACTAATAATATGGCTATTGTGTTAGTTGGTTTGCACATTCGTCTGGTAGATTGTATCGTCCTATAATCCGGCATTCCTAACCCAAATATATAGTGGTTAAAGGGCGTAATATCGGCTCCTACTGATGAGTCACCATTAAGCACGAAACGAGTGTGCTTGAGATTATACTTTCCGTTCATGCTGCCTTTGGTTTATCCTTCTGGTCACAACTGAACTAATTTGTTACTCGGTTCGCAACACCTAATACATGCTTGCATATATATTAGCTCTTCGCAACAAACAGTATTTAACTGTTAAATTTGTATCTTGTTGTATTGAGCATTCTATACATATTTTTGTTTTCCTTTAATATGTCTACTCGTAGAATTTAAGTTAGTTGGCACAATTGTAAATTACTTGGTAAGACAGTGGTTGACGATTTGAAAATTGCTATTTCGAAACCAGTCGCCATGCCCACGTAATGTAACCAATTATACTAGACAGTTATATTGGTCATTATCTTTTAATGTTGCATATCCTTTGTTAACTGTTAATTATGTGCGATATTTCCTATTCTCTCTGGTAATTATTTTGATCATCAATAGTTACTTTCGTTCCATTGGCATTAATCGTGATCATTCCTGTATTTACACTATTATATGTTATTGCTCATCATTAATAATATTACTTGCGCGAAATATTCTTGCTTGAACAATAGATGAGTAGATAGTTGATTGCCACATATTCCGTATTCTGAAAAACTTGGTTAAATCAATCGATAGAATGTTACATAATTCAAGATTAGTCCACTATACATTATATTATATTTAGTGACATTCGAGAAACGATGAAGAATTAGCAACTCATTCTGTACGAGAGAAGGAATATTAAAAGCTGGCTCGACAACAAGTGTGAAACCCCTCTAAACGATAAAAGAGGTAATCAAACCTGTGCATAAATGTGCCGCCGTAAATAAAAATAAAACACCAATCGCAATCAAATGAAGGACAAATTTCATTTAAAAATTCAGCGACAATAGCCAGATTTTAGTTATTTTCGAAACGCTAAAATTGGAATTGGTGTTAAGTTCAAGTCTGCAGTTTTGACGTAAATAACAGATGACTAGTTTTCATGTGTCGAACGTCAGTAGAATTTATACAATTAAACAATTATTGATTGCGCGAGTGTTGATAAAAATTTTTAAAATCAAGTTTGCGAGCTTCAGATACAGTGGGGTTGGAGCTTGTCTCCAGCTCGCAAACTTATTTTGGAGAAGAGTCATTAGGACTTGTTTTTCCTCCAGTAAACCTTCCGTTAAATCTGCACACTTAATCAATATGAAAAGATTTCTTCGACTGATATTATCCCCTTTCAAAGTGAATGGTACAGCGAAGCATTAAAAGGTTTTTACTCAGATATAGTTTACGGTGCAGCATGTACAAATGCCGAAAGTAGCCTCATACCGAAACTTCAGCAATAAATAGTGACCTGATAACAAGTGTGATACCCCGAATGTGCGTGATAGCGCATTAGATGATAATCCTGAAAAGCACAGTAAAAAGAAATGCTGAAGGGATACATAAATTGTACAGAACAAGTATGCATAATTGAAGTTATTTGTTATCAGGTGACCTCTTCATTGAAGCTATATCGGACTCATGCCTTTCGGCAGTAAAGTACAATTACGAATGTTAATGAGCCTGTAGGCCTCTCTAATGTGCTTCGGTTGAAGAGGTCCAGTTTCACGCCATCGAGTTCGAATTTCACGAGCTGAAGTATAAAAAAAATGTTAAATAGAGGTATAAAAAGAAGTGACAGGATTGAAAAACTTAGATACTGTTTATGGCGAGAACTAAAAAATATGCAATTTCAACGTTAACTAACTTTATATATTATATATCTCGAATCTGTAAAAGATACAAATACTATTGCTATTGTGTCAGTACCCAAAGACCAACATTATTGTACCAAAAAGGTACATGGTACTAACACTATGGTTACCGAGTCGGTACATGGTACCAACACGATGGATTTCAATGTATGCTATAGTTCACCAAATTAAGAATTACAACTATTTCTGAATAATTTTTACTCCAGAAATCCATACACTCTGGTATTGATCGATATCAGTTATCACATTTCGCGGTAGTCATGACATCAATGAAATAAATATGTAACAGTTAGAAATTATTTTTAGCGGAGAACTAATATATACGCAATTGTGTATTAGATGTTGCACACCTAATAAACAATTATTTCAAATATGATCAGAAGGATAAACCAAATTCAGCATGATCAGAAAGTATAATCTCATGCATATACGCTGAAACATGTTTGCGCCTTATTTATGTATGGATGTGTATGTATGTAAGTATGTGTGTATGCATGCAATTACATTAATTGAATTTTGCAAATACGTATCAACTAAACGAACATCGGTTGATAAAACTTACCATAATCAAAGTTGCGAACTTTACATAAACACCTGACCCATTAAGCACATACATTTCTCAGTATAAAGTAATAATTGCAGTGTAGGAAAGGCAATTCATCCAGTAAAATGGTTTCGTTCTTATTGGGAACTCATCACGTACTGGCCAGAAATTGCCGCGGACAGGGCTCGAACCTGGGCACGTCTGCTTCGGAATCTTGATTATAGTAAATATATATATATCAACTATTTGTATGATAATCCGCTTTGAAAATCAAATAAATTGTTACACAAGTTATCATTTAGAATTCTGATTCAAAACCCGTAGATTCTAGAATCATTTTAGACAGGGAAAATATTTATCTATGGAAATTTTACATCTACATTACGTCAGAAAATCATGAGAAAAATAGAAAAAAATCTATAAAAACAAAATCTGAAAAATGTGTTAATCGTTGCCAGTTCCTTGTCAGACAAAAACGTCATGACAACATATTCCTTAATCTAATCAGTCGCACAACATTGACAAACTACAGTCAAACACATATACTGACGTGTTTAGACATTCAATGAGCATCATTTGAGTACGACGGGAAATTGACTAACACCGATCAATGCGCAATTCCGCTATATATGGTGTGGAATATCAGATATGTGGCTCTCATAATCATGATCATTGGTCAAAACACGTTAGTACGTGTGACTGCTGGTAGTTTTTAATGCTGGGCGATTGGTGTTTATCTCAAACTCGCAAACTTGATTTAAAGAATATTTATCGTCGCACGTAAAATCAATGTTTTTTTTAACTTTCAGTATAGTCGGTCTTGTCCAAACGATAGAATAATACTATATTCTTTCAACAGTTTTATAAATCACTCTCTATAATTTATTGCAAACAGGCTGGGATTTGGCAAACTGAAGTATTTGAGGATTACTGCAATAATGAAATCAAAATTTTCTTGATCCTTCTACGCGTCCCGAATAACAATTAAAACTAGAGACATAATGGATAGGCGTGTATGTCAATCAATTGGGTTTTCTTATAGTTATTCTAGAAATGTCACTTTAGTGGTGTGCACATATGTGTATATAGGTTGTTGTGTGCGGAGATGGATGACGGATAAGTTTTCGTATACATTTGAGTATTAGAGATTAGGTATGAAGACCGGATATTAGGGCAGACGATAAAAAATAATTTAGGAGTTAAATTAAATATAAAAAAGCTCTTTCTTGAATGAGGATACCACATTTACCACAAGTTGTTTTCTCCTGTGTGAATGGTGTCAACCATGAAGATGGGACTGAGAATAATGTCTCGAAAATTAGGAACAAATAGAGTGTAAAATCTTGATCCAACGTCATTTCAGACAAGCAACTGATACTGGACTCAAAAATGAAGGGACAAGCGAGAACCCATCTATCAAGGCCAATAATTGGTGCACCTGAAAATGGACAGGATTCAAAATTTCTACCAAATTACGAGTGCTATCAATTAACACGCACAAGAAAAATGCGATCAAATTCACAATGCATCACTAACTCAATTAAAGCGCACAAACATACACACACATAAACATAGATAAGTCTTGCGTATAGTGAACTCAAGTCATGTATGTATCAGTATGATCCAAAGAAAGTCTGATTGATTTTCCTAGGGACAATCGGATAAGTTACTAATGGTAATAGCTGAGCTCGAATAAGAAGAAATTAGCGTTGCCAATCATATTTCTCCTTACTACCTCAGAGGTGGCGCATTAAAAATGGACAAACGACGAAAAACAGAGGAAAATCTGTTTATAGCATGGTAATTTGGAACAAGTGCTTGACTATTTTCGCCTCGTATTATCGGAAAGGTTCATATCCGACCGGTCGTTCAGCAGGACATTCGTACGTCGAAGTGGTACCGAAACCAAATTTATAATTCCTTGCTATCTTCTTTCACAACGATATTGCTATAAACTGTAACGCAAAAGAAATTCTCAAACGAGGTAAGATTAGAGATAAAGGTGTAGAAGTGGATCTGATCCAGAAGCTAAACCCAAGCTGAAAATGCATTAGCACTAAGCAATCCTTATTTCGACTCACCAAATACATTAGACCAAGGACAATGAAGCAGCGAAATGCCATCTTGCCTTCTTAACGGTAAGGCCTCATGGAACTTCATTTTGAGAACATTTACTGAGGAACATTATAACAGGTTTCTAGCATACATTTTTCGTTAATAATTGTGTTCATTACTATGTTCAAGCGTATTTAAGCCATAAAAAGGTCACTATTCATCATATTATTCAATGCCAAATTCACACTGAATTGGACGTTGAGAATGTGCCCTCGATTACTAAATTAAGACAGCTATCGAGTGAAATTTCTCATTGAGTAACTCATTGTATTGTTGACGTCTTCAGTGGCCATGAGTAGAATGATATTATCAAAGTATGATTAACCCAATAGGAAACATTTGCTTACCTTCGTCAATCAATTCGCCGATGTAGACCTTCGTTGCTCCGGCGGTAGCAATCACCACGTTCTGATTCACATTGCAGGGCGATACTGACTGAATCAACTGATAGGATTTGTATTAAAAAACAAGTAACCATTAGCACGTGTCGACAGTTGAAGTAAAGTTTATTTTTCAATCCAAGAGGTGAGATGAATCAGCCTGTTCAGAATCAACTAAAAAGCTTTGATATTTGTGCAACATACTGAACAATAATTGATTGCGCGATGGGTGGTAACAATTCTTTAAATCAAGTTTGCGAGCTTGAAGTAAACACCAATCCCATTGTATTTAACCAGTCGTCGAACAGCATAGCAAAACTACCGCCAGTCGCAACGCACTGACGCGTTTCGACCTTCCATGATCATCATCAGAGTACGACGGCAAACTGACTAGCAAGGATCAAACCGCATTGCATATATATGGAAAGCAATCAATCATTGTTTAATTATATTGCCTAAATATAAGTGGCGAAAGCTACAAACAGTTAATGTTCGTGACTGCATAGAAATTGTGCAGCCGACATTTCCAGTCACGTACAATGTATGCGAGACTACTAGACGTGAGAGCCACATATCTAATTTTGATTTCCATATATATTCAATGCGGTTTGATCCTCGCTAGTCAGTTTGCCGTCGTACTCTGATGATGATGATCATGGAAGGTCGAAACGCGTCAGTGCGTGCGACTGGCGGTAGTTTTATTATGTTGTTCGACGACTGGTTAAATACAATGGGATTGGTGTTTACTTCAAGCTCGAAAATTCGATTTAAAAAAATACTGTGCCAGAAAACAGCGGGAACTACCATCTTGAATAAGAACAACAGATATTCTCGCCACATAATTAGCTAATTAATTCAAAAGTATAGTAATGTCCATGGTGCTTGTATTTTTATAAAATGAAAGGTTAACTGTTAGAACGATACCGAGAAGGATACATTTTCACCAGAAAACAATTACAAAAGTAAAAACATTGAAATGAAACGGAAAACTGCATGCAATTCGCAGCAATCTCGGGGAATGGAACGAAACGCATGACACAAAACCAAATTCTACTATATTCAACATGTTGCTACAGTAATGCTGAATACAACTAAAGAGGGCGCAAAAGTGATGAAATTTGTCTGGTAAATGAGAAGCATATGCAACAAAATATTTTTTTAGACCATAAAGACCAAATATCCGCCCAGGCACAACAAAATCACCAACTAAAGAAGAACAAAACCATAAAAACAGCATAATTAGCAACAATATTAACAGCAGTGCCAAATAACGACAGAAGCACACAAAACATCCGCAGAGTCTCTAAGAACTCAAATACAAAATCGGCATTCTCAGTAGCAGCACCAATAAGACAAAAGCAGCATCATAAATAAAGTGACAGCAGCAACCAAAATGTCCGCAGAACCTCCAGGAAAACAAATACAAGAACAGCGTCCGCAGAAACAACACAAGTGCAACGACAGGAACAACCAAAACAGTCGCAGCATATCCAGGAACACAAATACAACGACAGCGATCGCAGTAACACAAGTAAAACTACAGGAACAACCAAAACAGCCGAAGAACCTCCAAGAACCAACACATAACGACAGCGTTCGCAGTAGCAACACAAATGCAACGACAGCAACAACCAAAACAGCAGCAGAATCTTGAGGAATACAAGTACAAGAAAATCATTTGGTGCAGCAACACAAAGACAACGACAGCAGAAACCAAGACATCCGCAGCATCTTCAGGAATACAAATAAGACAACAGCATTTCGAACGGCAACACTAATACAAAGACGGTAGTAACTAAAATATCCGCAGAATCTCTAAGAATACAAATACACCAACAGCTTCGCAGAAACAACACAAATACAACGAAAGTAATAACTAACACACTCGAAAAATAAATTAATTATGCTTATTTAGTCAATTCGGTTAGTTGTGTGAGTTTTCACTATATACATAATCCACAAACATACCCGCTTTACAACTGCCTTTGGGAATGCGGAACGCCGAAATGCCTCGAACCGATTCAACTGCTCCTCGCTAAAATGGGCTAAAAGTGCCATCAGTTTTCGGTCTTCCGCTAACTTCAGCAGTTTTTCCTCCTTATCCCTCAATGCCATAAAATCATCGGCAGACATACCCATTTCATTGGCAAACTCAGCGCATTGTGAGTCGGTCATCGTAGGGGTTCTGTCGTCACTTGATGAAGCCGGTGGTTGATACGATTTCTGGTTATGGTGTTGTGGTGCTGGATGTGATGTATTTTGAAAAGATGAGTATGCGATGGTCTTCTGCGCAGAAGTGTGCTCATCCTCGTTTGTTACAGTTGATTTCAGGACATTCTGCGGAGCCAAATCTAATGAGTGGCTCTAAAAATTCAGCAAAAGAAGATGAAAAAAGTATTACCTTATTATCATTATCAGTAGTAGTACTACTACTATCATTATTAATATTACTATTATTAAAACAATTTTATTTAATATTACTTAAAATAATAAAATTGAATTATTATTATTGGTATTAAAATCACTAATATTATTAATTGTATTAGTTGTAATTGTATTATTATCATTATTAGAATTAATAGTAGTATTAGTATTATTAGAAGTAGTAGTAACAGTAGTAGTAGTAGTAGTAGTAGCAGTAGTAGTAGTAGCCGTAGTTAATTAATAGTATTGGAGGAGGTACAATTATAAGTAGTAGTAGTAGTAGTAATAGTATTTTTAGTAGTATTGGTGGTGATGGTGGCAGTAGATGTAGTATTAGTAATAGTAGTAGTAGTAGTAGTAGTAGTAGTAGTAGTAGTAGTAGTAGTAATAGCAGCAGTAGTGAGTAGTAGTTGTAGTAGTAGTAGTGGTAGTAGTAGTAGGTAGTAGTAAGTAGTAGTTAGTAGTAGTAGTAGTAGTAGTAGTAGTAGTAGTAGTAGTAGTAGTAGTATATTTATCATTATGTGTCACCTATCCCGTTATGATTAATGCTGAAACGTTGGCGAGGCCCTCACGATGACACCATCGCTTTTAATCAATATCATGTGCCAATGTCATTCAACCCTTTACGATCTTGTCTTTAAGTAAAAAATACTTTAGTGCAACTGACGCTCACTATCAAAGGATAGACATTGGCTAATCAAAGCATGAACAACCATCCTCTCTTACACAAATGCACAAACACAAGCGGACCAATATCTACAGAAGTTTTTTGAACAAAGCAGTAATGGAAGTTAAAGTAAATGAATACATGCCCTCTTTATTGGAAGAAAATTACCATTGCAGTGGTTCTACGTTCAGATGCCACAACTGTAGAGTTAGAACCTCGCTCACAAGTCGCATCCAAACTTGTATTCGACGTCTCAATGATTGAAGCTTTTCCATATGGATAACAGGATTCCCCGATTAACCTCGATTTACAATCTATGTAGTTGGATACCGCAGAGTTATTAGTGTCAATTCGTGAATTATCTTCGTCTGTATTAGTACTAACTGAATCAATAGTATCGTTGGTGGGACCAAGGGAACTCGTGGCTGTAGAAGCTGAGAATGTATCCTGGGCGTGAGCAACTTTCTCCGAAATATGCTTTAGCTCATCGCTCGCCAATTTATCAGTGTTATTACAAAGCATGTTATCGGTGGGAGTGGAATCTGTTGCAGTGACACGTCCACCGATATCAGTCGAATCTAAAAATGCATGAAAAGAAAGTTACAACTATAATATGTCGAAAAAACTTTTAGCGTTAGCCATTAAATGCAACGACGAAGTAAAATTAAATAAAGTATACAAATAATGACATACTCGCCTGAGTGTAACATATACTGATTTGCAATAATCACAACGCGATTCAACGAAAACGCTTATTTACCGATACTGGTCCTGCCTGGTATTCCTAATTTTAAGATACTTAGTAGCAACAGTATTAGGAGTAATACAAATACTACTACTACTACTCTTTAAATCAAGTTTGCGAGCTTGAAGTAAACACCAACCCCATTGTATTTTGACCAGTCGTCGAACAACATAACAAAATTATTATTACTATTCATGTTACGACCCTCAGCATGAAAACAGCATGGTAAACTGATGCTCCATTTCCGCATAAATATAAAATTCTTAGTGTGTTTAGGTTTTGTATGGACACCAGGTTATCCGTTCTTAATGTGCTATTATGACCTCTCATCATTAGCCTGCCCTGTATAAAAAACCGTAACTGTGATTTCACGTCACCATTGTAGCCTAACAATCCAAAGTCATAAAAACCATCAGAAAAACGGTAAGGGGTCCAGTCTTCAGTGACGATTATAGTGTTCCTGAAACAAGACACAATGCGATAGACAAAAATGAGCCAACGTCAATCAACAAATATCAGTTAATCAAAGGCCGTATTGCTAGAAGAAAAAACATTTTTCTCTAATAAAAAGTGAAAAGTTGTTATTTCGGTAAATCAATTCGATACACTCAGGCCTGGTTTCATCATCAACATCATCATCATCATTATCATCATCCTCATGCACTGCCATCCAGAAGCCAAAAGTGCATAATGTCTCACTTCCATAAAACCATATGAAGCGAAACAGGCCTGGTTTAGAGGTTCATAAATTAATTAAAAAACAATTAAAGCTTGGCAGAAATAAAAACTGTCAACGTCTAATAGAAAAGGTTAATTGAACAGACCAGACATACGTTTAGTATGGAAATATGTCAAAACCTAATAACACACACTCCAAAAGGGACATAATGAAAGGCAGCAATGTCACTTGACAAGTTCAAACGAATTGACTCGGACGGACAAATGATTCGAGAAAAATTAACTCATCGATGTTAAGCTTTCTCGTGCTCTCCCTCTCTCCAAGACATTAATATTGAAGAATGGATAGCTAACGTTAATTTTGTAATATTGTTAGGTAAAACCTAACCCGTTTAAATCCACCAAATCGTTGGTAAAGTAAAATTCACGGTACCATCTCGGTAGGTATGTTAATTAATACAACTTCAAGGTCAGATCACAAACAAATAATGAATATGTGTGCATGCATATGCCATAGCCCCGGTAGTTTCGGTAAATACCTGGACAGTACACAATATGGGAGAACCCGGTCCACTTGATGGACGTCATATATTTATCTTAAGTAGATTTTGGTTTATACTGACAACATAAGCACACAAACACACAAACACACATATATATATATATATATATATATATATATATATATATATATATATATATATATGTATGTATATTCCTTATGTACTAAAGAGAGCATAGAATAAAAGATGCAGCTCATCTAATAGACCGATTTCGTTCTGATGTAACACTTATCAGTGACAAGATTAGCTGCGATGACCAATCGAATCCAAGAGGATATGGTCCAGTCATGAAACTCGTTGTCTGCGCCTCATGACGCGCGCATCGTATACGCTTTTCTGTTTCTTTCTGAATATTAATTCAAATTTGACTCTCGACTAGCCGGGCCATAATCGGTATAGACTAAACACTACATGAAAGAGTATTTGCAACTCGTCAGATAGACCAGTTTCGTCACTATTCGTCATCCACAATAGTAGGCAAGCCTGATGCGACTGAGATTGCTGCACAAGAGCCTGTGGATAATATTTGAAATTAGTTTTCCTATGTTGCCTAGTGCGATCATCTACTTTCGTGTATGGTAGATTTGCACTATCAGTTCCGCAAAGATCCGATTGATCCCCATTTCCAAGTACGCGTTGAGTTCGTCTTCGTGATGGCTGGGTGCTAATTCGTCCCCTCACTCCGAATGCTATCATGCCAATCATACTACATTTGCTTAAAACAGGTCGTGTGCGTAGTGTATTGCGTGTTATTATTAGAAGCCTAATGTAGGTAATGGAAATGAGGTACTGAAACGTTGCCAGTCAACCAAGTTTAGATTGTACCTTATTCACAGCGGTTAGTACGAATGATGTGGAAACTTTCGGTGTGAGGGGATGAATCAGCACCCAGCCATCACGAAGACGAACTCAACGCATACTAGGAAATGAGGATCAATCAGATCTTCTCGGATTTGATATTGCAAATCTACCACCCAGGGAAGAAAATCGTGGATACTTTAAATAACAAGTTAATAAGTCATGTAATCAATACTATGCATACACTTTACAGCTTCGTACGATTTTATCGACAACAGTGAAGCATCATCAGCATATTCTAGGGCAGGACACTGGATAACATCAACGAACACTACTCCGGGTATTGTAGCGGTGGCCTCAGCAAATACTACATCGACAACCTGATTGAACCACGTGGAATGCCGAAACAAATCGCAACTGCACAAAATAGACTCTTTCTAATGCGGATAAAAATCGTTAAGTGATGAAAATGAACAACTAATAATGCTTAAGCATGCGTTAAATTTAATCTAAGAAGCATACAAAATATTTAAATACAAATAAATTACAGTCAGCATCTCGGTTGAGTCTTTCGTCGGAATTCGATGCGTCCGATTTTAAAGAGCTGCTATCTAAATTTAGGGCATTCGGTTCGGTTCCGGCAACTTTTGTCTGATTTTTAGTTTCGGTAGGGGTAATAAGTTCGTTCGTCCCCAAACTAGCAGCATGTGCTTCTCGAAAGTGATGAAGTACAGCAGACTTGGGGGTGGCACTTGTTGCTGCATCGGAGTCTGTTTCCACGCTCGATGTCTGAAGAGAATTTTGGATTTTTGTCGGACAGGCGTTAGCATTCGTGACCAATTCGGATCCTAGAACAGATGAACTGTGAGCAGAATCGGTTGGACAGAGTGGCTGTGCGCTAGCTGACGTTACATTATCTCCACTGATAGTCTCCTCATTTGCCTGTCAAGCAGAAACGGATTATTTTGAAACAGAATACGAGTATGCTATGAAAATAGTCAGGAACGGTAAATGCAGATTTAGTCAGCCAAGCACTATATTATTGCATAGAATTTGTTAAATTTTTGCACAGAAATTTTTAACATAAACTAAGCATACTAAACATGCTTTTAAAATGTTGTAACTTCGTTTTAAATGGCACAAAAACATATATACATATTTAAACAAATATTGATTGTGCAGACGGTGATAACAACTTCTTCAATCATATATATATATATATATATATATATATATGGCGAAAGCTACAAACAGTTAATGTTCGTGACTGCATAGAAATTGTGCAGCCGACATTTCCAGTCAAGTTCAATGTATGCGAGACTGCTAGACGTGAGAGCCGCATATCTAAAGTTGATTTCCATATATATTCAATGCGGTTTGATCCTGGCTAGTCAGTTTGCCGTCGCACTTTGATGACGATCATGGAAGCTCGAAACGCGTCAGTGCGTTGCGGCTGGCGGTAGTTTTGCTATGTTGTTTGAAGACTGGTTAAATATAATAAGATCGATGTTTACTTCAAGCCCGCGCAATCAATAATTGTTAAATTGTATTGCCTATATATGTATATTTGGCGAAAGCTGCAAACAGTTAATGTTCGTGACTGCATAGAAATTTTGCAGCCGACATTTCCAGTCACGTACAATGTATGCAAGACTACTAGAAGTGAGAGCCGCATATCTAACTTTGATTTCCATATAGATTCAATGCGGTTTGATCCTCGATAGTCAGTTTTCCGTCGTACACTGATGATGATCATGGAAGGTCGAAACGCGTCAGTGCGTTGCGGCCGGCGGTAGTTTTGTCAAGTTGTTCGACGACTGGTTAAATACAATGGGATCGGTGTTTACATCAAACTCGCAAACTTTATTTAAAGAATTGTTACCACCACCCGCGCAATCAATTATTGTTAAACAACATAAATAATATGCTAGACAAATTATTAGTGAGATTTACGAGAGAGAGAGAATACCTAGTTACTATGAGTATATTTATCAAGATAAATCACAGAAATGGGGCAAACTAAACCTCTACACAACATAATTGTGGCCAAGTCAGCTTTAGGGCAGGACAACATCAGCAATATAGATTCCTTACGGATTTCATTGTCTCACGTCATAAAGAAACCAAACCTCGCTGCTAACTTTTCCCTACTAGCAAAAGAAAGTTACGAAGATGATTCTACTAGACATCTGCTACAAGATCGCCACTGATTTCGATTCGATGTCATATTGCTAAGGGTTTCCAACCAAGAACTATTATGCACACATGGATCCCATCCTGGCAGACGTGTGGATTCTATACAACTCATTTTGGATGTGACTTCAACTGTTTTTACCCTGTCAAAATTTGTCCACCTTCTTTCTTACGCCAATCTGGTGTTGGATGAGAGAACGAGCTCCACTGAGCAATCGAATTGAGGGCATACACAAAATGTGACCGAACCAACAAAGTTGATTCTCACCTCGTCGAACATATTGCCTAAGTAATTGATAGAGTTCCCAAGATATGTAAACCTGTCAGCTATGTCTAGATCTTCATTCTGTAGTCGCAGCGTTGGAGTGAGTGGTGTGTGATCCTTAAAAGTATCTTACAGTTAGAGGGCGCGAATTTCATTCCGAGACGGAACCACGCCTGCTAGTTTATTCAAGGTGGCCTGGGCAGCATCTCGATTGTCGAATAATAGTACGATATCGTCTGTATAGTCATGATCGACTAGTTTACCGCCGGTGGCGAACTTCAACACCTGCAATCTAAATGTGTGGAAGAGTGTTGTTCATTATAGCAATTATTACAAAATTAAACAAAACGGGAAAAGTGGACAACCTTGACGAACACCACTGCTGGTTGGGAAAATTTGCGTTAATTCGTTCTAGACCTTAACGTGACCAGAAGTATTTGTGTAAAGAGCGCGTATAATATTAACAAATTTTGTGGGCACCACTTTTCGACAAAATATGGAAAAAAACATTGCAATCCACCGAGTTAAATGTATCCTTGAAGTCTTGAAAAACGGTTATTGTGGAACGGCGATATAAATGTCTCTGTTCAAGAATTGTCCTTAACGTAAAAATATCTATACAACCTCGTCCTGCGCGGAATCCATCCTGTTCTTCTCTAGGATATAATTCACGTGAAGCGTGAAGACGACGTGGGATAATCGAAGCAAATATCCTAGATACGACTGGCATCAAGATTATACGACGAAAGTGATCGCACGAATTACAATTGCCTTCATTCATATCCAGTGTTACGGTTTCTTCATTCCATATAGTATGAGAAAATTTGGTCAACGCTCCCTAAATTATATCGCCACCATCCTTAAATAATTCTGGAAGCCAATCATCGGAGCCTGTGGCTTTGCGACTTTTAAGAGAGGATTGCATCTAGTACTTCTAACTCTGATTGTTTTTCCAGACTAATATTCCACACTGTTGATGCGTGCATGCTTTCGGGAATCGAAACTGACGCGGTTGTCCAAGAAAATTGATCATTGAGGTGTTCAGCCCACATATCAAGACGACTTATTTTATCGGTTATTATATGGTTGTTATTAGCATTTATGGTTTCACTATCTTTTAATTTTCTCGGACCTGTTGCGCGAATAAGTTGGAACAAACAGCGACTATTACCTGACACGAAGGCTTCTTCCATTTCTTTAGCCTTTCTGGTCTAAAAGGTTTTGAAATTGAGTTTTAGACTCCGTTAAGTTGGCGTCTTATTTTGCAACGAGTATTTATGAGCCAAGCCAGGTAGAATTTGGCGCCTTGTTTCGAATATCTCCATAGATTTTACACAGAGCCAATGACTATTTCTATGGGACCATGCAATACCATATAAAGTAGTACCTGAATTTTGCATAGTAGAACTTATCCTGGACCAAAGTACATTCGGATTTTCGCCATCCAGATAAGTTAGATTAGACTTTAGAATATTTTCATAATTCATAATAAGTAAGTAAATTCTTGTGGATTATTAACATTAAGGAATAAAGATTAAGCGCATTTTACAGAGAACGCAAGCGAAATTGACGGTCATGCATCAGCATCAGCCGCATAAGACTGCATTCTTGTGGATTATTAACATTAAGGAATAAAGATTAAGCGCATTTTACAGAGAACGCAAGCGAAATTGACGGTAATGCCTCAGCATCAGCCGCATAAGACTGCATTCTTGTGGATTATTAACATTAAGGAATAAAGATTAAGCGCATTTTACAGAGAACGGATAGCGAACCAGCAGCACCGGATGCATAGGAGTATTCGGACACTCGGAGTCAACAAAGTGCTTCAAAATATCGACAATTCTAGATGCAACCACGACATCTAAAACTAATGGACACATTATATATTTGAGTCTACCGATGTCCGAGTGCTGGAGGACGCCATGTAGCGCAACGTATAACATTACATCTGAAGTTTTTACTACTTAAATATAATCTATGTTCCACGCAGCTATCCAAAGCCGTTCATCATTATCGTTGCGCGTCGTGCTTAAAGTGTATCTTCCACCGAAATGAAATTCTGTATTACTTAAGTGCCCAACTTGAGCATTCGTGTCACCCATAACCAGGACTAAATCCGAACTTCGTGCTCTACTTAGTAAGGAGCTTAGTTCGGAGTAAAAAGCGTCCATGCTTTCGTCTGTGCTGCAATCGGTAGGAGCATATGCATATTCAACGAAGAGTCAACATTGATTAGTTTTATTGATTATAGTAAATGTATTTAAACATGCAGAACCCAGTCGACTATTTAAAGGGATACATTCAATTAAGCAAGCTTCAGCTCGTGTGCTAATGACAATAAAAACACCTCATTTACCGGCTTGAGAGAACTCTGTGGAACCAGATGTTCGAAGCCAATAACGCGTAGATAGGGATGGTGCAACCAGTTATGTAATGCACGTAAGATCCTGTATTCTGGTTTCAGATACGCAACATATGTCGATTTCTAATTTATCCAACGTACGAGCAAGAGATTCTTGCTGTCCAATTTGTTTAAATGTCCGCACATTAAATGCGCCTACGTTAAAACCTAACTTAGGTTTAATGAATGATCGTCTACTAGAACCATTTTCGATATTTGGCAACCTGGTATTGGGCTCAGTGTTATGATCTAAACCAACCATATTTATAGTATCTAAAATAGTGTTATTGTTAGATTGAGAAGAGGAAGGGGAAGGAAAGGAGGCAGAATCGGAGATAAATTTGCCTGCAGTAGCCCGATTTCGCTTATCCACCCTGCGCAGCTCAGAAGATAAGGTGACTATTTTTATACTGCGGGACGACCGATGCAGTATGTAATAATTTTAAGTTGTACTTGTCATGGTTATATGTGGACTGCAAAAGAACATTAGGTTGCCTATTATTGGTGCGGAGGGTTTGTATTCGGAGTTTTCCTTCTAGATATTCTGCCAACCAAGACTGATGAACATTATCCGCCCAGGTGCCAGTGGCCAAAGTTTCCTTCAGCAGCCGAAACTTGTCCTTCGCGCCTGGCACGTTTGCTCTCATTCCGTACAACACATCTAACAATAAAAGGTACTGCACAGTTAGACCAAACACGAGGCTTCACATGAAACGGGATGATGGCTGTGTCCTTTTAGACGCGGCAAGGTTCATGCTACCATCCCTGAGTTGACTAGCTTGTGCCCGCCGATCGTCATGCCGGAATTTCTATGTGAATATCAGTAACTGCTGAATTTATTACTGAAAGAAATTTATCGACAAGAGTTTTATCAAAATTATGACCCGAACAAATGGACGGCGATTCAGGGCTGGGACTTAGGCGAACACCCATTCCAGGCGCTTATCATAATAATTTGTTGGCCCACATAAGCAATTAACTATTTGATCATCGAATGATGATTTCGCTGAAGTCGCCCGCGTTTCGAAGCTTTGCCTTGCTAAAACCATTTCAGCTGTTGATTTTTCAGTTTTAGAATAAACTGGTGTATATTCGTCATCATCAATGTTCCAAGCGTCCGCAACACTACGCTGAAAATCACAAAGAAGTTAATCGACGACTGATCACTCATTATATATACAAAGCGTAATCTGCTGATGATGATAATGGAAGGTCGAAACGCGTCAGTACGTGTGACTGACGGTAGTTTGGCTAGTTAATCGAATGGTCAAATGAGGTGGGATCGATGTATATCTTTATATAAGAGCTTAGGCTTAATTAAAATAATTTTTAATCATCACCCACGCCATGAATGCATTTTTAGCTGAAAAAATAACCATTTTTAAAGAAATATTTTTTTGTGTGACAAGCTCACCAGTAGCACGTTTTCCGATTTCACTCGACACTCCGTAACAAGTGACGATGCCGCAGGAAACTGTGTGTCCTTCTGTATTTGCTTCCCCTCCAGAACTGTTATACAGCTGGTCATTGATGGTCGTTCAGACGATTCAGCAATTATATCTGCAAATAAACGTTTGCCGAAATCATACGGATGCCGGAAAATAAAAAACAAAACAGCAAGTTTTTCGTCACAACGCTGTGAAAACCAAGCGTGTATATATTGAAAACAGTGGTTTCCTATGCTAATGTGAAGCAACTAATTTTTTTGTAATTCGAGCTTTAATAAAAATCATCATGAAGAAATAACTAAATAATTAATTCCTGAAATTAAGTTTTCTGTTTTAAATTAATAAAGCATTAGTTCCTATCTCATCAAAATTTCATAGGGAAGGTAAAACAATACTATTATATATATATATATATATATATATATATATATATATATATATATATTGATGATGATGATGACAATAAAAAAGTGAGATGGCACTCCAATATTATAAACATAGCAACCATTCTCTACAATCTCAAGCTTCATACCACTTAATCTAAACAAAAAGGAAGATTTTTTTCGAGATGACAACAAAATAATAGAAATGTCACAAACTAAACATTACTCTCTTTGAAGAAAATAAGTGATATAAAAGTGTAAATCTTGTAGGCTATTATTGATAAAAGTTAAGATTATCTGAATTAAAAATAATTTAAATGGAATCTGCAATTTGCATTTTAGACGTAGATTTTTTAATTTATACCGACAAAAGCTGGTAAATCAACGCATAAAGGCTTCAAATTCTCCTTGGGTGAAGTACTCAAAACAAGTATAAATTCCAATTCAGCAAACGGTAATTCTGCATATGTCCTTGTGTACGCATGTAGACAAGAATGCATACAAGTATGGATGGGTGTACGTGTAAGTAGAGATGCGCCACATGACTTCCTGCAGCCCCCGGACAACTGTTGACTAAATGGAGCAATTAATTATGGACGACGTGGTTGCATCCATGACTCCTGATCGTTTTGTAACGCATAAGTCGACTTGGACCATGATCCTAGCCGTTGTTTTGTTTTGCACTTGCAATTTTCGGAAACCTAGACAAAAATACACATTAAACGGATGTAGGCAACCCCAAACAGCCGCCTATCCTTTAAAATATGAAGATTTCCAAAAATCAATGTCAAAAGGTCTTGATGGTGAAAATTTGAACTTACTGTTGATAAGGTTAATATATCCTATGCACAATACAGGCATTAATTCGTGGCATTGTCAGCTCCTTAGAATTAGTCATTGGGTCTCAGAAGCGTCTAGGACGGCTCGTGAAACTAGGCGCAAAATTCCTGCGAACTCGGCTTATAATATTATTCGTAGAGTTATTGGACGTCAATTTAAACATAGTTTCAAGTTGATGCAAAATCCTTATCGAACAGAAAGACTGAAGGCATGGAAGAAGCAATCGCAGATTTCCGGATATATCAACCTCACAGCAACTGCCTTTCATAAATCAAGCAAATCATTGTTGATATAATTAAACGAACATTGGTTGCGCGGGTGGTGATAACAATTAATTTAGTCAGGGTTGCGACCTTCAAATAAACACCTGACCCATTAATTACTTACATATGTCAGTATAAACTAAGAATTGTATAGTGTAGAAAAGGCAATTCATTAAGTAGACCAGTTTCATCCTTATTGGGAACTCATCATGTACTGTCCATAATTTGCTGCTGACAGGACTCGAACCTGGGCACGTGTGCTTCGGAATCTGGTGCTCTAACCACTGAGCCATCCTGCCGCATACTGCACCGCAACCTTGATTATAATAATCATTGTTGAACCATTCGCCCAATTGTTTAAATGCCAAATCCTCGATCTTACAGTTAAGTAAATTGTCCGAACATCGCTATTTCGCTGCAACAGTGGAGATTATCTACTTTATTTGCATTAGCCTGGATAGCATTACAGATGGCTGCAACTTCACGGTTCTCCTTAATTTAATGCCCGATGAACGCAAGGAGTTATTAAGCAGTAGTAACATTCGTGAAAAACATTATTTGTCAACATAGACGCATACGCTCGCCAGGCTATCGACGTAACCCCAGTGAGTGGCTTTAATCTATGAAGCAATCTAGTCAATGAAGGTTAGTAATCGCGATATCGGACACGAGCACGTTGTGCTGTATCCTCCAAGAGAAACTTGAAACGGCGAAAGCTAACAAAATAACATTTTCCTGAAACAGTCGCGATCCCCAAAAGAATGCCTTTATCCACGCCGTGGAACGCTAAATCTGAACGCCCATCAGACGTAGATATAGAGAATGCAGTTAGTTTATCGTAAACATTGAAAAGCCAAGAGCTCCAATGATCTGCTTCCGCCCTTATTTAAGGATGGTGGCGACACTTTTTAAGTAGTTGACCAATGCTTTTCGTACTGCACAGAATGAGGAGACTCTGCCGGTTACTTGGAGTGAGTTGACCATTATTCATATCTCCAAATAAGGATATTGTATTTCGCTGGATAAGTATAATGGTAAAAACGTGACTCGAGTCGTATCTAGTTTTTTTCCGATTATCTTACGCCGTCTCACAACTTCGCGTGAATGATATACTAGAGGAGAAAAAGCCGGATACCGACCAAGACGAAATCTTTAACACAGCATCTTTTTGCCGAAAAAATACTGGACCAGCGACATTTATATAACCGTCCAACAATAGCCGCTTTACTAGACTTAAAGGAACCGTTTGATCCAGTGAATCGCACTGTTCTTTTAGATATTCTGTCGTAAAGTGGTATTACCACCAACCTTGTCATTGTTATACGCGTTCTCTACACAAACAATTCTGGTCGCGTTAAGGTCTACACAAACTTAACACACAACTTTATTACCAGCAGTGGTGTTCGACAAGGCTGTCCAATTTCCACTTTTTTAAATTTTCTAATAGCTGCTAGTATGAACAACACTTCCACGCGTTCAGGATTCAGTTGTTGAACTTCTCCTAGAAGGTAGAGTAAACGATCTTGAATTTACAGTCGATATCTTACTATTAAACAATAATTGTTTGCGCGGATGGGGCAACAATTATTTAAATCAAGTTTGCGAGCTTGAAATAAAAACAAATCCCATTGTATTTAACCAGTCGTCAAACAACATAAATAAAACTACCACCTGTCGCAACGCATTGACAGGTTTCGACCTTTCTTGATCATCATCAGAGTACGACGGCAAACTGACTAGCGAGGATCAAACCGCAAAATCAATTATTGTTCGTGACTGTATAAATATTGTGTAGGCGTCATTTCCAGTCACGTACTATGTATGCTAGACTACTAGAGGTGAGAGCCGCATATCTAATTTTGCTTTCCATTTTTTGCAGTGCGGTTTGAACCTCGCTAGTCAGTTTGCCGTCGTACTCTGATGATGATCATAGAAGGTCGAAACGCGTCAGTGCGTTACGACTGACGACAATTTTCGTTATGTTGTTCGACAACTGGTTAAATACAATGGAATTGGTGTTTACTTCAAGCTCACAAACTTGACTTAAGGATATCTTACTATCATGTGAAAATCGAAAATATGCTCAGGCCACATTGAATAGATTAGCTGATACTGTTCCGTCTTTAGATATGAAATTAGCACCCTCCAAATGTAGGTTACTTATACAGGTTCACCCACCATTCATTCCAAGTCTGTGGCTGCAAAGTGAGGATCTGGACGTAGTTGGCAGCTCGATCAATAGCTCAGGCAATATGACTGACCAGGTCAGTATTGGAATCGCGAAATGAAGAGTAACTTTCTCCAATCTTGAAAGTCGTGTTTACAATGCGTTTGTACCTGCAATTCTACTATACACTAGTGAGACTTGCCGCTTAGAATTGATGATTTTAGACACCTACATGCATACGATCACTGTTTCTTGAGAAGTATAGCATATGTGTGGGTTATCGACAACAAATAACCAAGGCTAACATCCGTAAACGTCTTTTTTGATCGGCCAACAAGTGCTCCTCGTTAGAAAAACAAATAAGGTTTCATTAAATAAGTCGGCTCGGTCACTTATTGCCTATGCCTTAATTCGATTTCTCAGTAGAGCATTATACTCTCGCCCATCACCAGATTGACGTAAGAAACAAGGTGGGCAGATTCTGACATGGCCGGAAGGAAAAAAGTCAACCAAATCAAAATTGGGCAGTATAGGATCCGCCCGTCTATCAGGATGGGCAACACATGCGCATCATAGTTCTTGGTAGAAAACTCCTCGCGATATAGTGTCGAGTCGAGCTCAGTGGCGATCTTGTTGCAGATGTCTAGTAGAATCATCTTCGTAACCTTCTATTCTTAGTTAGGCAGAGTTATCTGCGAGGGTTTGTTGTGTTTTCCAAAAATACGACATAGTCAAAGTATTCTAGGTGAGAAACTTCGGCACTAATAAGCTTTACTTTCACATGCTAAAACGTGAACTCGCCTTCCTCTCTGAAGGGAAATTTCAATTCATCATCATCATCATCGTCGTCATCGTCGTCATCGTCGTCAAAATCATCGTCATCGTCGATCAAATCATCCTCTTCTTCTTCCTCCTCCTCCTCCTCCTCCTCCATATTTGACAGTTTTTCATCGTTGTCAACATAATTCTCATCAACCTCGTCTGCTCTCAACTCATCATCATCATCATCATCATCCTCCTCATCTTCATCATCATCATCATCATCATCACATCATCGTCATTATGACCGTCATCATCACCGATGCCCACAGTCGCTTCGGCACAAAAACCTCCCGCCGTAGTAACAGCATGTTCAGATAATTGAAAATCATCGTAAATCTAATTTTAGCATTCCAAAACAAATTAAAAAAACGAGGCCAACAAAAACAATAAATTTATTGTATTTTAAAATTCGTATAATAATATTTACATTTGAAAAAATCAACTTTAAAAAATAAATGAATATATATATATATATATATATATATATATACATATATATTCTTTATAATGTCCATGCCTTTTAATTTAACACAGTATATTTCTAATTAGGGAGAAAGAACACATTAATAACAAAGTGGATAAAGGCTATTTATTTCGTGAATGCTAATCATCGCTATACAATCATACATTTATATACATTCTGGGTTTTCAATTGATT
Organism: Eudiplozoon nipponicum; assembly: GCA_029291075.1. Taxonomy (NCBI): domain Eukaryota; kingdom Metazoa; phylum Platyhelminthes; class Monogenea; order Mazocraeidea; family Diplozoidae; genus Eudiplozoon; species Eudiplozoon nipponicum. Next base: position 7,631 of record JAQBSW010006448.1, on the reverse strand, counting down.
ATGCTAGTGGTAACAAATCTGTCTCGCTTTTACTTCTGTTTCTTGTTTTGGCTGGTTGGTAAGTGTGTATGCGTTTGTGTTTGTGTGTGTGCGTGTTTGCATGTAAAGGTCATTCTCGCAGTATTGCAAAGTGATGTCTGAGATCTGGTCATTATTGTTTTGATGGCTTGAGAATTAACCATTTGTGCGCATTGTTCGCTGTTACATGTACGAGTGCCATTTTTTCCAGTGTAGTTCATCGTTTCACCATTGTTGCGCAAATTTGTATTTTGCGCGTGGTAACAGCGCCAGTGTGGATTGCAGTGTTGAACGCTCATATTGTTTGGAAACTTCTGTCACCGTATGCGCCTCTGTTATCTCCACTTCAGTTTGTTGCCAATCCGATTGAATGAATATATATATATATATATATATATATATATATATATATATATATATATATATAATGTGGAGTGGAAACAAATCTGACTCAGTTTTACTTCTATTTCTTGTTCTGGCTGACTAGTCAGTATATATTTTTTGTGTCTGTTTGCGTGTTGGGTATTTTCTTGTTGTATTCTAAGACATCACTCTGTAATACAACGAGAAATACCCCTACAAACAAAAAGACAAATACGCTTATATATTTACTAATCAGACTAAACAAAAAATAGTAGTAAAGCCGAGTCAGAGTAGTTGCCACACTCATAATAAAATCAAATCCCATTTTGAACATAAATGAAATACATATATTTTTTTCTGCATCAGTTTACTTCGGCCATTTGACCATTTGATTAGTATCCAGAGTTGAAGATCATTTTAATTAAATTTATCTGCCAAAAAAATTTTCAAAAATCAGATTTATAACTATTGAAGCCTCACACGAATATGCCTCACATTTTAACATTAAAACAAATAACAGCAGTTTTAATAGAAATAATTTAGTTATTTGTGAAGCGCTCTGGATAACCGAATTTCCACCTGAATTGTGCAATCAAAGCAAGCATGTTCGTGAGTTAAGTCTGGAATGTTATCGAAGCATAGAAATAATTTTGAATCTCTATTTTAGCATTTTCTGTAAATTTTAAATTTCTGCTCGTTTGTCCTTTATTAAAAAATTATTTCGCGCTTATGAAGTCATAAAGAGAAAACGAGCAAAAGACAATTCTTGTATCCGAATAAATATTTATTTTATTTTTACATATGCGTAAGGTATTAGTAATACACATTAAATCGATGGAATGTCTTGATTTAATGAACTTATTAACACCGCGTTAATGCAAATTTGTATTTCGTTGTTATCACCTTCAACTCATTCAAAATTAAAAAAAAGATACTTCCTTGCTAATTAAAATGGACTGTTTCTGCTTTGATATCTCAAAGTAAGCACAATTGCACACATAATCACCAATTTGATTTCAATATAAACATACAAAATAAACATCTTTACAAACATGCAAAACTAATTTTTAGGCGTTGGGCGTTTTCCTTTGTGCTTCCGAGTAATCGTTTCTAATCTTGAATAGAGTGGTCGTTTTGTTTTTATGAATAAGTGTTCAAATCATGTTTATTTACTAAAAACGCCATTGCCGCTAATTTGAAATTTTACATTGAATTTAACATTTATATAATTAAACGAACATTGGTTGCGCGGGCGGTGATAAAATTTACTTTAATCAAGGTTGCGAACTTGATATAAACACCTGACTCATTATGTACATACATAGTGTCAGTATAAAATAACTATTTTATAGTGTAGAAAAAGTTATTCATCCATTAGATCGGTTTCGTCCTTATTGGGTAGTCATCATGTACTGGCCAGAATTTGCCGCGGACAGGTCTCGAATCGGGGCACGTCTGCATCGGAATCTGGTGTTCTAACTACTGAACCACCCTGTTGTACACTACACACATATTATAGTCATATACTAATGTTTCACGGTTAGTCATACCTTTAGGTGGAGCATATATGGCATCCTATTTGACCCAAAGTTCCAATAAACCATCTACAATATGTCATTACTGAACAGACACTACACTGGATGCGGAAGTGGTATTGGAATGGACGAGAATGGATTGCGAGAGCGGGTAATAACATTTACTAGAATCAAGCTTGCGAACTTGATATAAACATCTGATCCACCGGGTACTTACATATTGTAAGTATAAACTAAGAATTGTATAATGTAGAAAGGGAAATATATCCAGTAAACCGTTTTCTTCCATATTAGTTTAGTTTATACTGCCAATATGTAGGTACTTAATGGGTCGGGTGTTTATATCAAATTCGAACCCTGATTATAGTAAATTAATTTAACAATCTTTATCGCAGCGAAGTGTACTATAGTTCTGATAATTTGCATAGTACAACATACAAGAACATAAAAAGTTGAAATTACCATGCGAACATACCCTAAAACATTAAAAAATATTAGACTAAATCAACTAATCGCAATATCCGAAGACTTACGTTGAGCGGAAAGTAATAGGCACAATGAGCCAGCTTCGTGCAAATTAATTATTAGTAGTCTTTATAAAATTAAATCTAAATACTTTGCTCAGTTAAAAATGAATTGAAAATCTAGAACATTTTACCATGAATAATTTCGAGTTTAAGATATCACGATTTTGAATTTGTTATGGATTATTAGCTAGATATCTCGTTTAGATTGGGTTGAATTGTTATTTGAATATTGTACATCAAATACAATGCTTACGTTAGAGCTTAAGCAATTTAGACTAAGTCAATGTATTCCTTTTCAAAATCAATTCAGATTTTGTGAATGCTGCCAGTGTACTCATTAACGGAAATAATCTTTGTGTTTTTCTTCATATTTTACATTACAGAACTTCACTTGTTTAAATATTGACTCATCTGTCCGTCACATGAGTCTATTCATCACTGAGAAAAGTTTTATCATATCGTCAATAAAAAAAGCGTTTTATGCAAAGAAGAATAATAGTTTTCATTTGTGCGAACGAGGATTGAATTAATACAAAATTCAATAATGACCACTAGCAAAAGGGAATGCGGGCAAATGACATTACATAACATGACTATGCTATTTTGCTTCATTACGTGCCTTCTATTTAGATTGCATAACGAAGAATCGAAATATCATTTAACATAAATAATTTGGCGCTATACTGGGTATTGCATCATTACCCGATACACTTATTCGGAAATTTATTATTTTTCGCAAATCTGGTAATGATTTAGCTCATAAAATTTCAGCGTCAACGTAATTTACAAACCCACTGAAGCATTCATTTCATATTTATTGTGTAATTATCAGTACAGACCAGTGGTATTTTCCAAATTAATTCTGTATTTTGCCAAATAAAATGAAACAAATTTAAATTTCAATCTGTACTGTGCATTTGCGTATACAAGCAATATAGGAGTCTAGTTTTTTGCATTAGAAATAAGTGTTCGAAATGATCGTTTCTAGCAAAGTTTATATTATTCGGTCAATCTGCATAACCCTGGTATTGTCAAATTTTTCAGCATCCGTGCATGTTATATTTGGTGAGTATGCTTTAAATGATTAAATATAATTATGGAACATAGTTTGCTAGTACGATCGACATTACCTGACCAAATATTTAGTGGGCTTTTTAATAGCGCCGATTCCTACCGATGAAGCACCACCAAGTGGGAAACGCGACCGTATAAATTATTTTTTCCTTCGCTGATGTGACATACCCTTCGCATCTTGTATGCAATATTTTGCTTAAAAAGGGTTATTTGCCGAGCATGTAAAGGAATATACCTTGTATCACTTAGAGCAGAGCTTAGTTCTAATAAGGAGTAACGTGAACTAAGGATATTTCGTGTATTGAGGACTATATGTATAATAAAATTGTCTATACAACGCAGTTCGTTCGCACCAGGCTGTCGTAACTGCTCGTTTGATTAATTTTACCACTCACGCTCGGAAAGTTGAGTGGAGAAGACCGAATTACATGTTAAATCGCTTGTGTCATGTAGGCTTGGCTTAGACAAGACAACCAATTAGATTCAATTGAAATGATTTTATAAATTAAATCAAAATTATAATTTGAATTAGAGTTTTTGGCACGAACAGAACTCTGAGGACACTGAAGAATCTTCGTTTAATAGAAAATAAATCGTCCATTTCATTGTTTGATTTTTATCAGATTTCGCCTAGATAGGTAATAAAGCTTGAAACAGAGAATTATCGCATGGCAGTTGAAATCAATTCAACACATGCCTAAAACGGATAGCCACTGTCGTTATTCAGAACACTAATTAACATTGTTAGATTGTATTTATAGTATTTCTAATTCATTTGTTTAATTTGGTTGTTTTCCCTTTGCGCAATACAACGTTCAAAATGTTGCGATGCAAGTTAACATTTTATTTGCGATTTCAAATCTATTATTATTTTTCAATGTATAATTTTGCTAATGCATCATGTCTTGATTGCATAATCTATGTAAACAAAAGTAAATATTCTACAAATTATTCATAAATAAAGATTTTTCACGATTTATAACAATTTTGTTGATATGGGGGTTTCAGGTAAAAAAAAGCGCCTTTTATTACAGCAAGTAATGGAGGATACTTATTGAATGGTTGCGCGGTGTAAGCTTCAAAAACGTTGAATCTGCGCGAGTTTCGTTCGCCCTGACTTACATTGTCACTCTATCGACGTAAATTTCATTGCAGTCTACTCATTATTTTTGTCAACAATATATATATATATATATATATATATATATATATATATAGTTTTTGAGTTAGTGTTTCCATGTGCTCCATGTATATGCATATATAAAGTTTAGTAACTGAGACCAATTTTGTGTTTAAAACCATAGTGAGTCAAAAATTAAAATTTAAATAGAACTGTTTCTGAACGAGGTTACGATATTTGCTTTAATCTGCTAGTTTGAGCATTATTTTGTGTATATTGGATTAGAGGTCTGACGATGGAACGGAAAATAACCTTTTTAAACGTCGTCCGTCAACGAGAATTTATCTTACCTCATTTCCAGTGGTTAGTATGAACGATGTTGAAGCCTTCGGAAGAAAGGGCCAAATCCGCACTCAGCCTGATCGAAGACAAAACCGATGTGTGCATGGAAATGGGGATCATTCGGATCTTTTGGGAAAAGTGTTATGGGCTATTTACAAAACAAGACTAAACAGGTAATTAATGCGCTTTATAAAATGTCTAGGCTTATCTCTATTTTAGCTAATCTCCCGTTAGGCCGTTACAAGCCGCATAGTCATTCGTCTGTACAAGAATACTGCAAATGTGGCTAGAAATCTAGCAAGTTGAAAGCTTTCATATAGCAGCACAATGGTAAAGCTTTTAGCGGAGTAAACTTGATGTATTTATCATTCATGTTAATCAGATATAAACCACATATATCTGATTGAACATTGAGTGGACATAGGTGGTCTTTGTTAACTGAAAAGTTTGGATGACGCACAAAATTTTATATTAAATTTGTCCTACTTACGAGGATTTAAGAAAGTTGTGACACAGATTTCTTACGAAATGAAGAAGATTGGATTTTTTAATGAAATGAAATAATAGATTAATATATCAATAGTTTAACAATTAAACATCAATCTGGATGGATGCTGTGCACAGGAAAGCTTTTGAACATATGAGCATTATTAAAGTTGTACTACCTCAAAAGTCAGGTAGACCTTTTGAAGAAAAGATCAGTTGAATCGTAATTGATAGACGAATTGTTCTAATGAAAGCCACAACGAATTTGCAATACTTCGATATCTGTACCTATATGAACACGGTGAATTGAAGCAGCCGATGACCGGGAGGCCAATATTAGCTCGAAAGAGTAACAACTAATTGCGTAAAAGTAGTCTCAAGAAAAGCCTTTTTATAGGTCAAAATAATTGCAGTTCACATAAGAACTATCAAAAGAATGGCAGTTTGACTAAAAGCGCTAAGACCTAACTTTACACTCTTGTTTATCTAAATTTGTAAGTGTCAATGGAGAATGAAGACCACTTACGAAATTTACATTAAAGCGAGTTAAAAACTACACACGTCCAATAACTGAATACGCGACGCGCTATTCATTGTTTCGCACAAACAAGCATGAAATAAATGGGAAACGTTGCGCTGATAGGTAGTCTTTTTCTCTTTTTGTTGTATATTAACCTTATAGAAACACAAAACATTTTGTGCAATATTCTTTAAGCAACTTCGTGCTAAATGTTAAATTCTTTTCAGAGAAATCCGTAGAATCATTTTTATATCTTGATGTATGATTTATTGTAAAAATTATTTGATCTTGCACACTCATTCACCTGAATTTTTTTAAAGTAGTTTATATTTTACGTTAAATTCTTATTCTTTCCCACAATATGCAAACCAATACGAAACTCTCTCGGACGTCAAAATTTACTGGAATAAATAAGTATTACATTCTTTTAGAATGTGGGCATTAATAAAATCTGTAGTCGAATTTCCGCTTACAAAATGGGTGCATTTTTTAAATACAAGTAACGTATAATTTTGGTTTTATCTGAAAATCTATACAATTGACGAGGTTTACCGATTTTACGAAGGCCTAATAAACATTGAGGAGAGACCCATACAATTACTGACGTTCATTATATCTAGTAAAGATTCAAGGCTTTACCTTACGTTTTCTGCTTGCTTAGTTTAGGCAGCATTTTATTTATTCATGGCGCTTTATAAATTGCTAACTCTTTTCTGTTGCATTTGGTTAGCATGTCTTTTTTGCGATGCTTGCCAAATGAAATGATAATGATGATGATAATGAAAATGCTAAATGTAAATTATCGTGAGCAATGAAATGGCGGGCTGACCTAGGCAATTAAAGTAAAAGATGGTTATTTATTGAGCTCGAACCGAGTGCAGTGCCAGAAAATGATTAGACACTCCCATTTTTACAACATCTAGACCTGTTTCAATTCTTCATTTAGTCTACCGTTCGATATTGTATGGTTGTGCCTATGTTAATAAACGAGGTAACACAAAAAATGAATACCTTTCATGTATTTGACGAAATGTATGCTTATATTTGCACTTCAGTATTTGAAAATGTAAGATGTTATAAGTTTTTAAAAAATATTGATTAACGATGCTCTGTTTCTAAATTTGACTATATATAGAATTATTTTTACAATATGCACTTATTGTAATTTACTTAATTTTACTAAATATACAATCCAGAAAATGTGCAGAGATAGAAATAATATGTTGTTCCAGAATGTGGAACAGTTTAATGCACGGAAGCCTAGCATCACTTTAGAAAGTTTGTTTGTGAAAAATAATTTAATTATCGAACTATCATGGTTTTTAGCAGCTGGTCTTAATGAAGAGTAAATATCCATATTTGAAATTCGATTTTATTCATTACATTATTATCAATTTTACAATTCTTACATAATGAACGCTTCGTGTTCAGGCAAAATTGTTCTTAAATATTGCGTTTTACTAAAACTTGAAACAGTTTAATGCAAGGAAAAGCTTCGTCGCAAATAAGAGTAATAAAATTAATCAATCATTGATTTCGCAGGTGGTCATAATAATTATTTAAATAAAAATAACGAAATTGATATAAACACCAATCACATAGTGTTTAACCAGTCGTTAAAAATAGCAAACCTGACGCGATTCGAA